>CAJNJA010098741.1:3756-19004 GCA_905231915.1 Symbiodinium necroappetens
CGGGGCGGAAGTCGACAGAGTCGCGTGCTTCGTGAGATGCCGGGTTTGGACGCTTAGGGATTGTGCCGGAAGATACTGGGGCTTGAGAGGACTGGGGCGTGTCGGGGGTCGCAAAGACCAAAGAATGCAGGAATAAGGGATTGGGGATTCAATGGTTAGCCTTTGTCAGCTTTGCGGAAGTAAAGCTTCAGGGCCTGAGGCCAACCGTCATGCGGTCACAAGAGATTTGCAGCTTACGTCGGATGTGGACTAAATGGGAGCCAAGCTTCTGCGAGAGAGTGCAAGGGTTGAGAAGTTTGTTGTTTAGAATCTGAAAGGCTTCCGGTGGTCTTGTCAAGCTTTGGGGATTGACCGATGCAAGGCTTAGGATTTAGGATCTCGGGCTTCGGGCTGAGGCATCGAGTAAGCCTGAGTAAGCCTGAAGCTTCTTAGGATCCTGGGTTCAGAGCGGTTGGAAAGGTCACTGCATGCTCTTCCTTCGGCTGCGGTTAGTCTACGTTTTTAAGGGTTGGGGTTTACGGTGAGTAGGTACAGTCAGCGACTGTAGACCGGACGGATGTACCTCTAGGCAACCTAAATCCCACGGTCTACAGCCTAGGTGGGCCTAGACGGCCCCCAGACGAAGTAGGATATAGCTGGGGGCTCCTACAAACATATGTAATAGCGCTTACGAGCGCTTTCCAAGGTGAGTTGCAGGGTTGACAGACTGAGCAAAGCTTCATGTGGGAACGATGAATGCGCGAAAGGTCCTCAGATCCCGGACCGCAGTGGTCTTTGGAGAATCTCGAAATACGATTCCTTCTCGCCCATTGAAGAATGGTTGAAGCCAAATCCACATCGTATTTCCAGACTGCGAAACTGACTCTTGCTACTTGCTGTTGTTGTGGCTGCTGCTATGAGCGTCTTTGCTGCGATTGCTGTGTACACATGTTGTCGTTACTTATACGTGCTCTCACTACGACTGATGACTACTGCTCGATGGAAATACATGCTACGTAGGCCTTGACGAAGCCCTCAGTGTCCATGTTGGCAATGGAACGGCCGTTGGCTGCGAAGGAGAACTTGCCCTTTCGGAAGGCAACACCTGCGTTTCGGGATTTCTTGTTGGGCGTCTTTTCTTTCTTGCAGGGCCGTTCGGGCTTTGGAAGTTGTGTATCAGGGCTTCAGGGTTTTAGGGTTTAGGGCTTAAGAAAAAGGGTCTTGGGGTTTAGGATTCGTCCTCGGGCTGGTTCGGGAACTCCGCGGTTCATCGGCCCGCTGACCAGGGAAGGTCGATTTTTTACACTTTTGGTCAGATGGCCTGTGAAGTTTATTTGGGTTCGGGGTCTAGATCTGTAGGTTGTCTGCGGGTTTATAGCTTCAGCTTGGGTTCAGGGTTTTAGGGACTTCACCGAGGGCTGCTTTGCTGTTTGATGCGAAGGGCGCATGGGGTCGCAGCCACAAGAATGTCGGGAGGGACTGTTTTGCTACGTCCGGCGATATCTTTGTCTTCCCGCAGTCGCCCAAATCGTAGTCAACCCTGAGCTCCTCTTCAGTCTGAGGTCCCCGTACCCCAGAGACGGGCTTTAGGTCCCCCACGGCTTTGCTCTGAACTTGTACTCTTGGGGTTTCGGGTTTGGGGTTTCGTTGCACCTTCTGCTTTCAGCTGATCCTCGGACTTGCCGACCCAGGCAACCTGGCACTTGAGGAATGCAGGTGCACACTTTAAAGGGGTCCCCGGGGCTTAGTTGGCTCCTGTGGGCTGAAGTGAGGAGGAGTTTCGGTTGAGGCCCGTTTAGATGGTAGCAGTTCGGGGTTTTGAGTCTCTCGGAATCTGGGCCTCAGGGTTCAAGGCTCAGGAGTGACGGGTGAGGGCTCTCAAACCCTAAACCCTAAAACTCTCCCGACGGAAGCTCTCCGAGTCCACCCGGAAAATTCCCGAAATTCACTCCGCAATCCCAGGACTTGCAGGAACTTAGGAAAGAAGTTGACTGTGTCGAGAAACGTCGCTTGCACCCATCTACTCTCGAAGAAACCTCATGGCATCTTGCTTGAACGTGGCAGATGCGATCCAAATCAGCCATGATGAGCAGGGACAGCTTCGAAAGACTGTGGGGATCAAAGAGATTAGGGTCTCAGTGTTTTGGGTTTAGAGAGTAAGGTTTGTTGCCCATAGAGGTTTGCAGCTAAGCTACAATGATAAGCTTGCCTAAAAAACCTTGTAACGAACTAAGGCGGAGCAGCACTGCAGCAACATGGAACAAATCCCCAAGGAATCGATCTCCGACCTGAAGAGCCCTTCAGTAACACATCAAACTAGCAGACATTTGGGGCTTCAGAGCTTGGGGCTTAGGGTACCAGCGCCCGTTTCTAGCTTCCGGCTGTCTCGAAAATTCGGCCTCCCACCTTGCGCACTTGGTAAATGACGCTCTTGAGAGCTACAAGCCGGATTACAGGTGCCGACTCAACCCAAAAGTACAACCCTACAGGCCCTACAACCTGAACCCACAACCCTTACCCTTCAACCTAAACTCTAACCTTAGACACCTAAAACTCTAAGCCTGAACCCTGAACCGTTACCCTTAAACCGGAACTCTAACCTTAGACACCTAAAGCTATAAGCCTGAACCATGAACCCTAAACTCACAACAAATCTCGGACCGATGCCTCGGGATGCGTGTACAGCACAGAAGGCACCTCACAGTGGACCAGACTGCGCACGTCTACGGGGTCTACGGTTCAGGCTTTGGGGATCACGGAATAGCCCAGAATGATTAGGTCCCACAGTCTCGGAATCAGGGGGCAGTGCCAGACTCAGGAAGCCCTTCAAGAGCTAAACCTTAAAGGGTTCAGGGTCCAGGGCTTACCCTAATCCTGAAACTTGAGCCCTAAGCTCGAAAAACCCTGCGCCAGCATGATCAGCAAGTTGCGTTGTTGTAGTCGAGGTGAGGCTTTTTGCCGGTGGCCAGGTACCTGGGGTTTAGGTTTCGGGCTTGGCATTTTGGGGTTTGTTGTGCACAGGGTAGGGGAGTTAGGGTGTAGGGTTTAGGAGTCCAGGGTTTGGGATAAAGCAGCTAGTACGCACCCTGATACTCTCACGTTGGCCGCTTAGACACCCTAGCTGAGCCAGCTGACCTTAAGTCAAGGCAAGCTGGCAGTCAGAAACCGTGTTCTATGAGACATCCTGGCGGAATCCTGAAAAAGTCCACCGACAAAAATGCTGAGCCCTTAATCTCGGATCAACCACCTGAAGCTGTGAGCCCTAGTTGCAGCGCGCTCCAGGAAGTTAGAATATCAGGCCGAAAAGGCCGCAAGGTAACTTCCCGTTAGCCCAGAATCTCCTGACAAGGAAGGGTGTTTCCAAATGGGCCCTAGTGTATTCAGAGCTTCTGAAGAACCCCCCCCCCCACCCACTCAAACGCCAAACCCTAAAGCATAAATTCGGGTTCAGGGTCGATAACCCCGAAACCCTGCCGCCACTTCTGCGGTCCCGCAAAAACCCTACACCCTAAATCCTAGAACCCCACAGCCTAAATGTCCTAAGCTCTAGAATCCTCCGAACCCACAAGTCTGTATTGTAATCTCCGCTGTTTCTTACGGATGAATTATAGCAGCCAAAAAATAAGAATCATGTCAAAGTACCCCTAAGAAGTCTCCATGCCAAGTAACTCTGCGACCATGGCTCCCTCGTCTTCGGCCTCACCGATGCGGAGGACTTGTCGGGAGCATAGGGTTCAGTGTTTTCAGTGCTTTTTGAGGGCTTTGGGGGTTCAGGGTTTGGGGCTAGGGTTTTGGATAGGGCTTGGGATTTTAGGGTTCTGAGTTTAGGGCTTTGGGGTTTCGGGTTTCAGAGCCCGGGGGTTGTGACGGCTCGTAATGCGAGTAGTGCAATGAGTCTTAGAAGGGTATTGCAGACAAGAGTTTGAAAGGGTTTTTGAGGGAGGTGATGAGCAAGGGTCTGGCCAATTCCTGATCGATATACCGCAGCAAATCCTGTACCTGGATTTGGAATTTGTACTTAGTTGGGTTTATTCAGGTACACGAGTTTGTCAGGGTTCTTTCTCGAGGTTCCCTGCCGCCCCAAAAGGCGAAAGCAAGAGAAGAGCGAGATATTCATTCGGTGAACGTGATAATTTCAAGCCCGCCTCGACTCAACCTGCAAGCTTATCCTTGTGGAGATAGCCAAAAGATAGTGGTCTCATTGCATTGCATTGTGTTAACATAGGCATGGTCCTCCGAATATGAAACTGAAGACAAAATGCGGAACTGGTTCAAGCATCTGCCGATGCGAAGTGGAAGTGCAACGCAGGAGCGCCTTGTGCGCCAGCATCGGGCCATGAATGATGTCGCCAATGGCCTGGTGTTCGAGCACTGGACCACAGACCCTTTTGTGGAATCTCGGAATCAAGCGGAATCAGGAGTGGCAAGCTTGTAGGGCTGAATGCCACCACCGCTGCTTGTCATGCTGCGAAAACGAGTTAAGCCCCAAGAACCTGAACCCGGGCCAAAACTCAAAATGCGAAACCCTTGGCCCTAGACCCAAACCCTATACGTTGAACCCCAGGAAGCAATGCCACGCGGCGTAGATGTTGGGCACAGAGGTCTGGAACTCATCGTTGACCTGCTTGGAAGGTCAAGGGTTCCTCCCAGGGCCCCCCACCATGGGGTTTCCCACACTTGTCCTGAGTTTAGGCTTTATGTTAGAGTTAGGGACGGGTTTGCGGCAGAGGGTTTAGGGCTGAATACGTAGGGTCCGAGCTTCACTTGCTTGTACAAGGCCTGTGCATCGTTGAAAACTGCGTAAACCCCCCATCTTCCGCAAGCCCACACCGGAAGTTTTGAGTTTTCAATACCCGAACCCCACAAAATATGCATCTCTGAACCCTGACACCTGAAGCCTCAAACCCGAAAGAAGCCTCATGGAACTGTAAGGGACACCCGAAGGGAACCTTCAAGGGAACCCTTGAAGGACCCTAACCCCTGTGATACCTTCACCGTATCGCCAGGTCTAAGCATTTTTTTGAACCACAAGTCTCGGCGTTTGCTTGAGGTTCAGATAGCAGGGCTTAAGGTTTTTACGGTTTACGAGTCCTAGGACACACGCTCGGTTTAAGTGACAGTTTACAGCTAGGGTCTGGAAAGTTTTTCTGGTTCATGGAGCCAGACAGAAGAGTCTATGGCGCACGGAATCATCAAGAATAGAACAAACAGGATATCGCAGCGTGGTGGCCTTGACCTTTTTGCCTTCCAGGGCCACACCGACGTCCTCGGCTCCGAGTCCGTCGCCTGGCGGGGTGAGGATCAGGTAAGGCTTGGCTTATAAATATACAAGCACATATATATATATATGTGTGTATACACATGTATACACACAGAGAAATATACAAATATGTGTATCTATACATACATGTATATATATATGTATGTATGTATGTATGTATGTATGTATGTATGTATATATATGTATATATGTATACAAATATGCATACACCTTTTTTTGTTTATCTAGATGTTCATTTGTCTCGCGGTTCTTCAAGAAGCTCCACGGAGGGTCCTCTAAGCTGATCCCCGAGGGGCCGCGAAAGAAGAAAAAAAGAACACCCCAAACCGTAAACCCTAAACCCTAAAACCCTAAACCCTAAACCCTAAACCCGTAAACCCTAAACCCTAAACCCTAAGAACACCCCAAACCGTAAACCCTAAGAACACCCCAAACCGTAAACCCTAAGAACACCCCAAACCCTAAAGCCTACTCTGGCATCGGGATCTGACGGCAGGGTTCCTCAAGGACTGCCTAGCCTAAACCCAAATCCTGAGACGGGTGTAGGGTTTAGGGTGTAGGCTTCTGGTACAGGGTTTAGGGGGGCTTTAGGGGTTGCAGGTGTCAGAGCTTCCAAGGATTTGACGATTGGATCTTTTGCGCCGATATTCTTCTGATGTCTTCTTCTCAGTGTTGAGTTCAGGGTTAAGGGTTTATTCTGTCTACTACAGCTGCTATTGAAAAACAAACTGCTGAACTGAACCCTCATCCCCAAATCCTGAACCCGAAAACCTAAGCCCTTCAAACCCTAGTCCAATGCCAGTGGCAAGGAACACTCTCTCGGCTGGACACCAAACCCGAGACGGTCCATGCCACGACGAAAGGTTTTCGGCTCCGCAGGCTATCTTTAGTATGGGGTTTTGGGTGTCGATTACCTTTTTCCATAATGAAACCCTCAAGCCGTAAAGCCGAAACTTTCTTCAAACTCCGAGGCTGCAACGGAACTCCCTGCGTCCCACGCAAACAAGGACAACATCCGCGTCCTGCTGGAACGCAAGAGGCTGCGTGTTGGAGCCGTCTTAAAGGGTTCAGGATTTCGTGATTGGTGCTTAGGGTTTTCGGTTTAAAGATTCGGATCAGGAACCTTGTAACACTGCGAAGAATACATAACACTACCGGAGAGCCACGCCTAGAGAGGTTTCCCTCCGCACGTAGGGTTGGGAGGGCGATCCGCCCACATGCAGGCCGCACCCGAAACCCTGAGCTCTAAACCCTGAAGACGCCCCAAACTCCTATAGCCCCCTAAACCCTAAACCCTAAACCCTAAACCTAAATCAAACTCCTATAGCCTAAACACAAAAAGAAACCTCACCATCTGAAGCGCCAGCCTGAAACCCCCAACAAAAAGGATGCCTTTCCAAAAGGAGCTGTTGGGAAAGTTGGTCTTAGGAGTCCCTAACATGATCACTGTCTTGTTTGCACAGTACCTTTCGCGGTTTTCTTTTTTCGTATTCTTCAGCTTTCCGAACCAGCCCCCCGCTCAAAAGCAAAAAGCAAAGACGTATTACTCGGGAGTCTCGGGAGCTAGGGGCCCGTGCCCAAAGCCCGAAACCGTAGACCCTGAACCCCAAATGATAGAGTCCCTTACCCGACCCGAAGGCCCAAAGTTGTTCAACAGCGTCACTGTGTATGGTCTTTTGGCCCCGTGGGAAGGCCGATTGATCCGAGCCCGGAACCATGCTTTCCGCCGCACCGCCAGCTGCCGGTTCGGTGGTGACCTGTGCGGTTCAACCGTTGAGGTGGTAAGACGAAACTTTGGTAGCTAAGTACCCACATACTAGAGAGTAGCCCTCTATATATTCAATTTACGACTATGGCTAGTGCTGGCATCCCAATACGTACTTCGGATCGTTTGGGGAAGAGCCCCGGCTTCTCCCTAAACCCTGGAGCCTAGCTTCACACCTGAAAACCTCTAAGCACTATAAGTTGAGCCCGAAGTACGACTGCCTGTCTTAGTATGGTCTTTAAATTCATTTCTTAGAGTCTTAGAGCCTGTCGGTTACAGAACTTTAAAGCTATCAAGGAGCCTTTAAGCGCACCAACCTGCTAGACATCCGCACGACCCCCTCCATTCTTTACCGGGATCCTAAACAACGCCAACAGGGACGGAGCTCTGAAGAGACTTCTGTAGCAGTCCAAAAGCCTTACACAGTATGGTCTTTGGGCCCAAAAGAAGCGAAACGTGAGTCCTTGAGGCCTCCAACTGCTAGTTGCATATTTAAAGCTTCATAGTTGACTGAAGCCTTCAATCTGAAACCCAGATCAGAATTTCGCTCATGAACCTTTCAACAAGAAGCTTTATACAAGCATGAAAGCAAAACCAAATCCGAAGCCTCGAACCACTGAAACATCAAACCCTCCCTAATCTTTGAATGCAAGTCTTGGATTTCCAAACCCACAGAACCCTGCGCCTTACGTCTACTCAACTCCTGCACACACTTTGCACCCCAAATCCAGCCATACAGTGTCCGTCTAGAACCAGAACTGTATCGAACACCCCCAACCCCTAAACCCCTAAACCCTAAACCCTAAAACCCTAAACCCCCACGCTCCCCCAGGCCTTGACTCCGGACCCGGTCTTCTCCACGCCCGTCACCTCGCAGGCAATTTCGCCTAATTTAAGGGGTTTGGGGTTTAGGGCTTAGGGTTTGGGGTTTGGGGTTTGGGGTTTGGGGTTTAGGGTTTAGGGTTTAAGGTTTAGGGTTTAGGGCTTTGGGTTTAGGGTTTCTACCCCAGGTCAGGCTCTTTTCCCTACATCTGGCTCAATACGCCATGAACGGCCCTGAGCGACATGGCCCCCCAAACGGAAGTCATGCGTGGGCCTTGGTCGACAGCATGAAAGACATGCCCTGCTTCTTCCTCGGAGAGGCGCGGAGCGCAGCTTCGGGGGCTTTCTTCCGACTAGAAAGGGGCCCTGGGAGGCTTCAGCGGGTTTTAGGGTTTTTGGGTTTAGGGTTGAGGGTTTAGGGTTTGAGGGTTTTAGGGTTTAGGGTTGAGGGTTTGAGGGTTTGGGGTTTAGGGTTTGGGGTTTAGGGTGACCCCGGAACCCTCACTGAAGCGCTCTACGGCTCAGGTCTCAGCTTTGGGTTCTTCTGTTACATGTATGGGCATGGCGATGGTTATGGGTGGGGGCAGGGAACGAAGAGCAGACTCCCATCGTTGCAGTCAAGGATGCACGAACCGCTGCAGAAATTCATCCTGAAACCTTCGCCTCTGATGCCAGGGGGCTCCTCATCGAACCCGTAAGGGAACCCTCATAGTGGTAGAAGCTCTAAAGCAACCCTCAATGGAACCTTAGACGGAAACCTTATAGAACCCTCAGTCGCAGCTGGATCGTGCAAGAGACAGGAACTGATTAGGTGCAACGAGTCCGGAGTTGCACTTCGAGCTGCGCAAGGCTTACGCAGTAGCTCCGAGTTTAGGTCTACTTGTGAAGGATTCGACTATCTACTGCAGCCCCCCAACAAACGCCAAATTCTGGGATTGACAACTTGGGCGAGCTGCAGAATCTTCTGCATCTCCTTGGACACCTCGCTGTCGATGCCGACACCTCGCAGGCAAAAGCGCCCAAGCTAGCCTTGCTTGCTCGGGTTTGGGTTTGGGGTTTAGGGTTATAGTTTAGGCCTGACTTTGAACTAACGTAGTAATCTTTATTGAGGGGGGGTGGTGTCCCTGTGTTTTCGCGACGCCTTTTCTGTGTATGCTCTCGGATATCAAAAGCGGACCCAACGTCCGAAATCAGGAAGGATCCAGGCCCCCGCCTCACTTGCTAGAGACCGGGACGGGTTTAGGATTTAGGGTTTGGGGTTTAGGGCTTAGGGTTTAGGGCTTAGGGTGCATACCAGTTACGATGAAACCAACACATCCGGATCCCTCACAGCAAGTGACTGCCCTATCACCACGCACCATAACCCCCTAGACCTGCTTGACTGGCCGCGGGCACCCTTTCACCTACCGGTCCCAGCACGCCATAGTCATAGACTCTCCCAAAAATGGACTAACCGACGCTTCTGTCCGAAACCCAAGTCCCTGATTATTATGGTCCTTCGAAACCTTCGGGTTCTAACACCGTTGCAGCCCCTATAACCCAATAACAAAAAACCCGACAGAAGGGAAGCCACCTCCGATGGTAGGCAGGAACTCGACAACCTTCGCCGTCGGTTGAGCTTTGATGGAACCCCTACCCTAGAGCTCGAGAGAATGCTCTAAGGTTTCGTCTCAGGTTTCTGCATGGTTTCTGTCGAGGATTCGGGTTTAGGGTAGAGGGTTCAGGGGATGAGATCAGGGCTTTATGAACGCTTCTGTAATCATGGAGGCTTAGGGTTTAGGATGTAGAGTACAGTGGGCCCCTTAACTTAGGGGCTCAGAGTTGTGTAGGAACTCCTTCAAGGCCTAACTACTCTAAGGCTCTAAGGGCCATGGACACGGCCCTGAGGCGCGTCGCGGGGGAGGCCTGGAGTTGAGGATTCTTTCACTTGTTTTCTCGGTCGGGCCCAAGGCGTCCAGACGGACCCATCCGAAGGCTCGGAAAAAAAACGGAAGATGGATGTAACACCATGAAGCGAAGGCAGCGGGTTCAATCGAAAGCGTGTTGTGAGTGATCGCGACCCTGGAGATGCGACAGAGTGTAAGAAGAAGAAGAAGAAGAGGAATCAGTAGAAGAAGAATCAGTAGACGAAGAGACAGCATGCGATAAGGCATCGGTTACAGCATTATGTTGCCACTCGTACACTTCCGAGCACTGATACCATCCTGCCGACGAGAGGCTGTGACCTTAGAGCCCAAGCGCTCGTAGACGGAACCTAACTCGAGGCCAATCACCTCGGTTTTCAAGTCGTGACAACATGGCTGAGGGTCTTGCTGCATCGTTGGTGCGCAAGTTTGAGGACTTAATTCGAGGGTTCAGGGGTTAAGTATATAGCACCTTCGCGGTAGTGCGGGATTTTGTCCATCAACAGTGACAGTAGGATTGAGGGTTGAGCGTTTGGAGCGGTCCAAGCGGCTCTTCAATTCGAGACCCGTCTCACCGCGACAACGTAAGCAAAACCGAAAAGGCTCCTGGGGCTTGGGCATAGCGGTCTGAGATTTAGGATCTTGACTCCAACACTTGGACGCCGCAACGCGGATCCCGTAATCACCCAAAGCATTGCCGGAGAAGACCATGAATAACCAGGAATCTCCTAAATCCGACAATGCGATGTGTGTGTGTGTGTGCTTTTGTCTATATATGTACAGCTATGCATACACGTAGTGAGAGATAGAAAAGCAGGACCCTGGTTTAGGAGCTTGGGGTGAGGGTTGAACTTTGGGGACCGCGGAGCTCCGATGTTCTCACGGGCTTAGGGCTTGGGCTCCCTCACTCTTCAAACCCTAAGGGTGCATGTACCTGCATAGTATGTGCTTAGGCCCTGAAGTCTGAGGGAAGGTCCCAGCGAGTGCCCCAAGGCCCTGACGCCGCCACCGATGACGACGAGCTTCTCGGGGACCTTCTTCCTGAGCTTGCTGAGGGTTTAGAGCTGTTTAGGGCTTAGGGCTTAAAGTTTAGAGCTTCGTTCTCTTTTCAAGGCCGCCTTCTCTGCCTGCTGCAGAAGTCAGACGCAAAAGGTTTTGGGTTTAGGGCCGAGGGCTTAGAGTTGACGGTTTAGGGGTGTAGACGCAACCCTGCCACAGCAGTTCGGCAGTCACTGGCCTAAGGGCTCTGGGCTCTGAGTTCCGACCAGGTTGCAAAGCGAGAGCGCCAGTGGAGGAGACGATCCTCAGCTCCAACATCTCTGAATTTCAGGTGTCTTGGGCTTCTGCTAGAGAAACCTAGTCTTATACCTCTCAACCTCTGACGGTCTGCCCCGAGCCCTGCCCTAATTCCGAAATTCGGGAGTCCGCGGGCACCAAGACCCCCGAGCTTTGCGCAACTCTGTTGTAAGGGCCCAAGTTCCCACATGGCAAGGTTCTAGATGCCAAGACCCATGCATACAATTGTGGGCCGTTTAGGAACTCAAACTTAAACGGGTGCAACACTCAGAAGCCAGAAAGCTCTAAACTTAAACCCGAAACCGCCTGAGAAAATGTCCCTCAGTTCAGGACAGCCCCTAACACCACGACGAACCTGTCTTTAATCTCTCAACTCTAAGCCTGAGCCCATAACCCCAAACCCTGATTCCGATGTCTTACACTCCAGAAGACAAAAAAAGGCCTAAACCAACAACTCGGAGCCGTAAATCCTTAAACCCTAAACAGGGATTTCCTAATCTCTAGATCTCAAACAGGGAGGCCCGAGCTCGAAACCTAGGGTGGATTCGGCACCTTATAGATCCTAAACCCTTCATCAGCAGGAAAAGACCATAATCTCCTATAATAAATGGGGTCCGCAGCTCCCGCTTTTGCATAGGGTCCCTCAGGTAATGCATCATTTTGTCCATGAAAACCCGCTCAGCCCCTTGAACACCCTGTAAAACCTTATTTCAACTTATAAACCCTCAAAGGGATGTTGTCTATCCGGAATATACCATCGTCCTTAAGTGAAGCAGGATTTTGCACATCCGCCCCCCATAATTCGCCGGAGCAGCGTTTCCTCATCCACCGCCACGAAAGGCAGCTTCTCGATGACTTCGGAGCCCGTCGCCAGCCTCGGCTTCCGTCGAATCTTAAACAGCTCCCGGGCTCCTGATCTCTCTTTTGGGTACGGCCCTCATACAGAAAGAGTCTATAATAGGGCTACCATTAAGGGCCTTATATGTCCATATTATGAGTTGCTGAGTGGGGGCAGTGTCCGAGATTCCCTTCTTCAACAACCAGGCCCTAAAACGTTCAACCTTTCTCGGATAGACCTACCATAATAAGGACAAAAAGTTTAAAGCATTGGCAATCGATGTGTAAGGGATCCACAAGGGTTGCTGTAGGGGTTCCTTTGCCGGATTTGTAAGGGTTGCTATACGGGCTCCTTTAAGACATCCATCATGGCTGTTTCTGGGCTCCAATAAGGGATGTATAGGGGTTGCTAGAAGGGGTCCTGTAAAAGAGGTATATGTCAGTTTCGTTGATCTGGCTACAGGTTTGGTAAGCCAGAGCCTCTAGAGTACATAGAAAACATCAGGCCATGTAAACAGCAGGCTCCAAACCTTGACCGTGTATGTCTTTGGGTTTGGGCTTGGTTCTGGCTTTGGGTAGGAACGCCACGCTCAACCAAAGAAAGACTGACCACTGCGAGGAGCATAATGTTCTTTGCTGTGATGGTCTGCTCGCCACTGCCGTCGTTCATTGCAACCGTGACCTCACCGGCTTTGAGGGTGCAGGCTTCAGAGCAGGGGCCCTAGACCCTGATCACTCCTCCCAACCCTGCGGAAACGGTTTAGTACGTCCGTTCGAGCAGCGCTAAACTGCAAAAGCTAGAGCTTAGACCTATACACCCTCAAGTTTCGGATCCTCCCAACAACCGCAAACCTAGACCCTGCAGAGCCCAAACCCTCTCGCAGAATCGAGCCAAAACCTTCCAAAGCCTCGTGCGTGTCTTCTTCTGGAGCCGAAAAAACCGGCTCAGAAATAGAGCTCGGCGTTTGGCGCTTAGACTTCCAGGGCCCCAGGATCTGCGTTGAGACTTCGGAGGTTCTCTAGGGCAAGCGACATTAGGAAGTCATGGTTTGGGGCCTTTTGGGGTCAAGGTCGCCCAAACTTGGGCTCCTCCAACCAAGGGATATGACTTTGGGAGTGCCAGACGCGAAGGGACGCCAACATAGAACCTGAAGTAGTAGGATCCTTATCATGATGCCGTCCCTGACTCTCTGAAACCATCATCTGGTTCGGGGAGCCGGTTTCGGAGTTCAACTTTTGCTAGGTTGCGCTGCGAGGATTCCAGACTACCAGGGTACCTTATTCGGGGGGTTCCCACATGATAGGGGTCCTGTATCAGCTCCATGTACTGGGATCCCTTAATTTCCTGAAAACTCCTTTGTTCGCATGGGGTCTTGGAGTGCTTGTTCTGATGGCGCGGAGTTCCGACAGGAAAGACAACATTGCAATATATCGGATGTTTCCGCATAACCTTTTGGGGCATTCGCTTGTCGGGCTGAGTGGGGTGAGCTATGTAGTCTTGGCGAGTTGAGGGTGTGGTGGCATGCGAGCAGCCCAAACCTTAGCCCCGGTAGTACTAAGTAGCCTACACGCAAACCCGTGGAGACGTAGATTCACAACCTCGAACACCGAATGGTTTCAACCCCCACCTGGAAGGCCATCATACTCAACCTTTTCTTGGGGTAGCTAAATTTCGATATAGCGGGTCTTAACCATCAAAATACGGTGGATGGACAAAATCTTGCAATACCCACTAGAGGGAATACACCATAATTTCCTGTTAGGGCGTCCTGAAAGTAATGCAACATTTTCCTCATGAAAACCTATAAGAACCCTGCAAGCCTATTTAAAACGCTATAAACCCTGTGAAACCCAATTTGCTGTTCAACAACAATGGGCACCCCCCAAAAAAGAGGCAGGGGCCCCCGAAACCCAAAACACCAAAAAGCCCACAACTTTAGGACTGCGGCCGAGTTCGGCCCGGTCAGCTTGCCATGGCCCTTCAGGTAGGTGACCTGGCTTGGGGTTCCAAAAGTTAAGGGCCTCCGGTGTAGGGCTTAGGGCTTAGGGTTTTAAGGCTTAGAGTTGAAAGGGTTTAAGGCTTCAGGGTTTAAGGCCTCCGGTTTAGGGCCTGCGGTTGGGGCTAGCACTATGTTCGGGCTGAGATGCAACATTTTGGAAAAGGTTGTAGGTTCAAGCTTGAGTTTCCGAACATAATTGTTGGCACGACAACCATTGGTGAAGCCAGCTGCCGCTTGCCTTCAAAGTGTGTTCCTGGCACTGAAAAACACTGTGTGTTTTTGGCAGCAAAACCACGGTGAAGGCAACGGCCGCTTGCCTTCACCGTGTGTTTCTGGCACCAAAACCATGGTGAAGGGAGCGGCCGCTTGCCTTCACCGTGTGCTTTTCGCACCACAACCATGGTGAAGGCAACGGCCGCTTGCCTTCACCGCGTCTTTTTCGCATCAAAACCATAGTGAAGGCAACGGCCGCTTGCCTTCACTGTGTGTTTTTCGCACCAAAACCATGGTGCCGTTACCTTCACCGTGTGTTTTTCGCACCAAAACCATAGTGAAGGCAACGGCCGCTTGCCTTCACCGTGTGTCTTTCGCACAAAAACCATGGTGAAGGCAACGGCCGCTTGCCTTCACCGTGTGTTTTTCACACCAAAAACCATGGTAAGGGCAACGGCCGCTTGCTTTCACCATGTGTTTCTGGCACCAAAACCATGGTGAAGGGAGCGGCCGCTTGCCTTCACCGTGTGTCTTTCGCACCAAAACCACGGTGAAGGCAACGGCCGCTTGCCTTCAACGTGTGTTTTTCGCAGCAAACCACACTGAAGACACCGGCCGCTTGCCTTCGCCGTGTGTTTTTCGCACCAAAACTGGTGAAGGCGATGGCCGCTTGCCTTCAACCTGTGTTTTTCGCACCAAAACCATGGTGAAGGTAGCGGTCGCTTGCCTTCACCATGTGTTTTTCGCACCAAAACCATGGTGAAGGCAACGGCCGCTTGCCTTCACCGTGTGTTTTTCGCATCAAAACCATGGTGAAGGCAACGGCCGCTTGCCTTCACCGTGTGCTTTTCGCACCAGAACCATGATGAAGGCAACGGCCGCTTGCCTTCACTGTGTGTTTTTCGCACCAAGACCATGGTGAATCGCACCAAAACCATGGTGAAGGCAACGGCCGCTTGCCTTCACCGTGTGCTTTTCGCACCAAAACCATGGGGAAGGCAACGGCCGCTTGCCTTCATCGTGTGTTTTTCGCACCAAAACCATGGTGAACGGAACGCCCGCTTGCCTTCACTGTGCGGTTGTTGAAACCGAAACCATGGTGAAGGCAACGGCCGCTTGCCTTCGCCGTGTGTTTTTCGCACCAAAACCAT
>CAJNJA010098752.1:0-18999 GCA_905231915.1 Symbiodinium necroappetens
CTTATGGGGACGAGGCAGGTCTTCAATGTTGGAGGCTGCTGCCGGGATAACCCCAGCCCAAGAACCTGCGTAGGGCTCCCCGAAGGATCTGGGCTCTTGTTAAGGGATAGTGTTTTAAGTCACCATAAGGAATCATGGGGATCTATAGCAAATAGTGTGGTTTCTTAATTTATGGTAACTTAAACTCAATCCTGTTAAGTTACCATATTATTAAATACTGGGGATCTATAGTAAATGGCAGTACGGCACCCTTATCAAGAGGACCAGGGACCCTAATTTAGAGAACTACCCGCATTTTTGACTTAGACGAAGCGCCGTGCGGCCAGGAAAATTCAAGCTGAAGGCCCACAAATGCAAAGCAACCCCTTGACATCGAACCCTCAGGTGGTGACCCGAACTTCCGAAAAACAAAAGGACTTCTGAAGGTTTTGAGGGCCTGGGGCTTAGGGCTTGTGAGGTGTAGGGTTTAGTGCAGGGCTTTGGGATTTCATGCCAAGACAATGAAGCTATTTGTACCTGAACTCACCCCATTCTTCCCGGCAGCAAAAAACCGAAAGGCTTTCGGATATGAAGTTACAAACCTAGAACTATGCTCCATTCCTTCAGCTCTGGAAAAACCAGTTCCTCAACCCCCGTGCCCTGAACTCCTTGATCCCAACTTGCCCAACCCTAATTCCTAAAGCCTGAAGTTCAAAACCCTCAAATTTCTACACTCCTCATCGAACGAAGGCAGAAGCATCGGAGAATCCTCTTCGAAAGTTCCGGAACTCCTATAGCCCAAGCCTCAAGATCCAAACCACTTATCCCTAATGAAACCCTCATTGCCTACACTAAAAACCCGAAGCCATCCTGATAGAGGTCTTGCAGAGAGCCGTTGTAAAGTCTTTTCGGTAATTCTGCCAACCCCTTATAGATTCAAACTCCCAGGATAAATGTCAACACCACCTGTGAACCCAACTTTCAATTCCTGAGCCCCTTCATAGAGCTCTTCTGCAGAGCTACTACATAAAGCAAAGCTCTGTTGGCCCCCACCGGCAAGGCTTTCCTCCACGACGTCTTGGGCTCTAAAGAACTTGCTCCCTGCGGTGGGCAGAAGTTTGAAGCAGAAAAGACTATGAGAAGGATTTGGAAACAGCCTTAAAGGATTTTTCCAGAGGTAACAAGGACTTCCAGGTGCTTGCAGTGTTTCTATAGGTGTTTCCACAGGACTTGATAAGGGTTTGACAAACTTCATGCGGCTCCTGTATACTTATTACAGCTTATTTCACTGGTCTTATGTCGCTATGGTTGCCTGCCCCAACACCCTATTCTAACTAGTAGGGATGGAACACCCAGTAGGCTTTTTTAGCAACGCAGTGGCCTGTAATGGGCTCGTTTTCCGGGCCCATCTTGCGCAGCTTTCTCGAGGGCTGCCACTGCAGGATTTAAAACATCAGCCGTATCCCCCAGAAGCCCCGACCTGCGTAGCGGCTTACTCCTGAACCCCCCCCCCCCCATTTTTATCGAAAACATCGGATGCCTCCGGGCAAGGAAAGCTCCCGGAGGACCGCAGCTGTCAAGGCTTGAACCTCAGGGGCGAAGGACGCCTAAACCCCCTAAACCCCCTAAACCCCTAAACCCTAAACCCAATAGGAAATGGAGCTTAGAGACCGTGTGTTCGCTGTCAATTAGGAACCTCGAGTCGTCCAACTCTACTAATGTAGGAACCTGATTAAGAAACCATGGCCCTATAACCCCAAATATATTAGGGTTCATTTTAAGAACCCTAATAAAGACCCAAGGCCCTATAACCCCAAATATATTAGGGTTCATTTTAAGAACCCTAATAAAAGACCCAAGGTTTCTTACTCAGGTTCCTGCATTACGACCCCCACCCGAGAGTCTGACTCTGTAGAGCAAGCGATCATGCGTGTGCAGAATCAGTAATGTAGGGGCCCTAAGAATTAGAATAGGGCTTTGGGGTATTTTCTACTATAAATTAAATATAAGAGGGAACCCCCCCCAAAAAAAAGTATAGGTATTTGTGTAGGCCCCTCTTTTAAAGAGTTTTGTTGACGTCTGGGCTCGAGGGTTGCCGGACTTGCAGTTTGAGCCAAGGGTTTGAGGTTGGTTAGCTTCCCGGGCATTGGCGCTACGAAGCTTAGTGTTCGGGAAACCCTAAACCCTAAGTAGGAGTTGGGGCTTAGGGGAGTTCTGGTTAAAGGATTTACTTTCAGTCACCATAATAAGGAAACACCATTATTTACTATAGATCCCTATGATGGTAACTTAAATCAAGCCCCTGAACAAGAACCCAGTTTACTAAGTTCCTGAGTAGCCCCTTAATAATAAGGATACCCTTTTTCCTACTGTTTGGTTTTAAGAAGGGAGCCCAAAAAGAAAAAGGGCAAAAGGGTACTACTCGGAAACCCCGTTTAGGGGGGTCAGATTCAGGGCTCTTGAGTTTTCTCGCATCTGGGGTGGACGAGGCAGCAAACTGGCGGTCGCGGCTGGATGACGCCCACTGATCTTTCAAAGGGCTCACTGGGCCTCTACCCATAGGCCCCTAAGTAGTTACTAGTTAATTTTTTGGGATTACGTTATAGGATTCTAAATCTAAACCATAAAAAAAGGAACTACTTAGGGGCCTATGGGTAGCACCACACCTCTGGGACCGTTGGCCGGCAACTCTTGCAGCCAAAGGAGACACTGGCTGCAAAAAGATTGCGGAGGGTCTTGTGCTGAAACTGGGCCTTAGGGTTTAGGTCTTTTTGGGATGTCAGAGTCTCGGGGGTTTAAACGATAAGGTGTAGAGCTCAGGGTTTAGGACCCTAGGGGCTTAAGGATTTGGGTGTGCTAAAGCCCCTATACCCTACTACCCCTACACCCTCTTCATCACAGTAAGGCTCCTGCGGAGACCAGAAGCCCAAACAGAGGGGCAAGGATGGCGAGCCTCGCTTCTTGGAGCTTTTTTCGTGTTATCTTTGGGTTCGGTTAGAAAAGGTTCCCCGAAAGGTTCCGATGCATCTTCCTTAAAGGTTTTTTTCTATACTGGTAGGGCGTAGGGCAAGAAGGTGCCTTCAGGGCGATAGGGCTTATCTAGTAGCCAGAGAAATTCCGGAAGGGTTTCGGGGCTGCAGTCTGGGGCTTTCAAGAGGTTTGAAGGCGTGAAGTCGGGCTTTTGATCTCAATCAGTTTGGGGGCGAAGAGATGAGCGTCTTAGGGCCTACAGTAGGGTTTAGGTTTGGGGTACTGAGATTGCGGTTCTGGGGTTTAACATAATGGGGTGGAGGACAGGCTTTTGGATTCAGGATTTCAGACGTAGCTTCGGGAATTACAGTCTAATTTCATTGGTCTTGTCGGTGTTGGCTACGGACGTTTGCCACTTGGTCTCACCTTCGTTGAAGTGGCTCTGGAATGCAGGCTCGTGGGCGTTTTGTAAGGTTCAGGCTTATGGTATCTGGCTTTAAAGTGGGTTCTGACACAGGTTGAGCCGGGTAGTGTGTTTGCATGTAAGGTTTAGAAGCTTGATCTCAAGTCGCACCATCCGCCCGACCCATGGGAAGTGACAGCGGCTCCCTTGGCGATGAGCGCGGAATTTCGGCGAAGGAGCCACGCAAGCAGTAGACGCCGGGGCGGATGGCGCGGTCTAATTCATGACTGGGAATCTTGAAAATCTCGAAGTTAGCCTTGATGCCCTAGACCCCCGAAACCTCTGAACCCTTGATTCCTTTGTTTTCACTTCTTCGCACTCCGTTGTCACTCCGGCGACTACGAAAGCTTCGCGTTGATTCTTTCGGATTCCTGTAAAACTTTGGAACCCCCTGGCTCCAAACCCTAAGCCAACTCCAAAATCATAAAACCCCAACCCTAAGCCCTAAACCCAAAGCTCTAAACCCTAAACCCCAAGCCCTAAAACCCCAAACCCCAGGCCTTCGAAAAACACCGGGCCCCCAGCTTCGCTGCATTCAAACCCTGCCCTGAAGTCTCAAGCCCTGCGACCTGCAAGCTCTTGGTGCACTCCTCTCATGCTCGAGGAGCTAAACCCTAAACCCTAAACCCGAAACCCTAAACCCCTAAACCCCGAACCCTAAACCCCTAAACCCTACACCCTAAACCCCTAAACCCCAAACCCCTTCTTAAAGACCCTAAAACCTCTACCTGTGTGGCCCGAAAGACTTAGCTTTCTAAGGAACCAGATGGGTAGCTTCCCTAAGTTAGGGTCCCTTTTTAGGTCCCCCATAGACCCTTCAAAAAGGACCCCCAAAGGGACCCTGCTTTGGAGAACTACCCATAGAACCCTAAACCCTGTAGAAACCCAAAAGGAACCTCTGAAAGGGTAGGTCTTTTCGGCTACAGGTAAGCCCTTGAGGAGCCGACACCCGAAAAGAGAAACTCAGGGGCCTTAACAATTAGAGTAGGGGGTGTTTGTGGGGGCATATGATACGTTTACAATCATAAGGGCCCCTTTGGGGTATATATTATGCCCTAAAAAAATCATAATAAGGATCCCTTCCTCCCCCCAAAAAAACATATACTGTCGGTCATTTGTTGAGGCCCCCCTTGCGACACCCAAAACCTGGAGCCGGGAGCCCGACAGCTGTACCTCCCGAAAGCAGAAGCCTGCCCAAGCCACCAATATACTGTTGATGACATAAATCCTGCATAAGGACCCTAAACTATGGGAATTATGGTATATTCCTTATTATGGGTAATGCAGGATTTATATCATCAGCCGTATTATAATAGAACCCAACATATTATTCCTAGGGGCCGAGTACCTCAACCCCAAAAAAGGTTAACCGTTTGAATTAGAGTAGGATTATACAAGCCCCAAAAAGGTTAAAGGTTACCTACTCAGCCCCTAAGTACTATCATAGAATGTAGTGGGAAAAACAACCTCACATAACACACATGGTTTTGTATACAGTACATCGGTATATAGCATAGATTATGTTCGAAAAACTCTATAACATATGTTATGAAGTGTGTAAGAGGATATTATTTACATATACGGACTAAAGATAATACAAGATAACCTCAACGCCCAGATTCTTAGCCCTACAAAAACTGCTAAGCGTGATCAACCCGAATTGGTCTGAAACCCCAATCCCAGACAAACCCTAAACCCCTCACAACTCTAAAAACCTCTAAACTGTTGAACCCTAAACCCTAACCTCTCTAAACTGTTGAACCCTAAAGCCCTCAGCTCCCCGGACCCTCAACCCTCACTCAATCCCCGAACCCGAAGACGCGAATGCTCGGGGGGCGGCAGGTGACCAGGCTTGCTTGCTTCGAAGGCCTGGAGAGGCTTGGGGTCTCCTTTGCTTCTTAGGCCTTCAGTCGTTTAGGGTGTAATGTACAGGCCCCTCAATGACTAGAGTGGGGTTTCGAGGCTAGACGATAGCATGCTAGAGTAAGGAGAGCCCCAAGGAATTATAGTGGTGAGGATTTCAGAGCCCTAGTGCCTAAATCCTAGACCCTAAACCCTGCACCCTAAACCCTACACCCTGAACCCCTAGACCCTAAACCCCAAACCTGTAAAGCTTCAGGTACCCTGCGCTCGCGATTTTCGGAAGTCAGGATCCACAACTTCGAGGAAGATGATGCCCAGGGCTCGGGGGGGGGGGGGTTGAGGCTCTAGGGCACCATAGGGGCCGTAGTAATTAGAATAGGGCTTTGGGGCCCAATATACTATAACTACAACAAAGAACCCCCAAAACAGTATTGGTCAAAATAAAGGCCCCGACATGTAGGAACCCGATTAAGAACCCCCGGGTCTTTTCCAGTGTGCTTTACATGAGTCGTACTATTTAGGGGGCTATAGATTAAACGCTGCTAAAGCCTGCAAAGCCCTACTAAAGCAAGCCAACACAACCCAACCGAAACCCCTAAAGCCGAAACCCATCCAACTCCCCAAGCCCCCAAAATCACCCAAACCCTAAAGCACCAAACCCAAAAAACCCATCAGAAAGACCCTAAGCCCTAAACTTGCCCCAAACCCCCAAAGCCGTGAAACTCTCTCCGGATCCTCAGCTCCTTGGATAGACGTAATTATGATAATGAATTTAGGAAATACCAATAGCAATTATTCAATGAATTTTGACTATATTATCTAGCTTAGTTCTTTTAAAGTATTTCTTTGTTTTACTATTAGGAGGGGCCTCGAAACCTGCAAGCCCGGCTCCCAGCAGCAGGAAAATCGACAGAGAGCAGGTGCCGAAGACGCCTGAGGACTTAAGGGCTTAGGGTTTAGGGTTTACGACTTGAGGGCTTAGGGTCTGGCTTTGGGGTACCGGGGTCCTTCTACCAATGAGGATTGGACTGAATCCCACTGTCTTGGGTCCCGTGTTTAGGTCCCTAACTTCTTGAACCTAACCGAAAAGGGATTTCTCGAATCGATCAGTCGAAACCCTGAAAAACACGGGCGGGTCATCTGCCCTGAAACGCAGATGTTACCTTGAAGCATGAAGCTGTTGGGGGGCGGGAGTTCGGTCCTTGCCTCAAGTACTCCGAGTTGAAATCTTGGATGCAGACAGCAGCCCCTGAATCGCATAATCATAACTCCCTAAACCCTAAACCCCGAACCCTAAACCCCAGCCTCTGCTCACTTCTACACACACAAAGACACGCCGGAGCCGGGGACAGCGGCATCATCCCCGGTTACGCCTCCTCTTCAAGCCACCGTAAACCCCAAACCCTAAACCCTTAGTTGCTGAGTTCACAGGCACCAGAAAAAAGTCCACACTTTCAGTTCTATAAGGGATCATGTTATCCCAGTAAGTTTAAAGTGCACTCATTCAGCTACTACGGTTTATATAGGGTTTAGGGTTTATATAGTAGGGTTTAGAGTCTAGGGTTTAGGGTTTATCTAGGGCCCTAGTCCCTGGTTACTCCACCTCGTGGAGCCGGGCTTTGGGTTTGCACTTTCGGGCCCCCAAGCCGAAAGTGACCCCCAAAATGCCCAACAGGGTTTAGAGCTTAAGGTTTAGGGCTTAGGGGTTTAGGGGTTTAGGGTTTAAGGGTTTAGGGTTTAAGGGTGTAGGGGTTTGGGGTTTAGAGGGCTTTAGGACTTCGGGCTCAGGAGCTGCGGAGTGGCAGATCTGCCGAAAAGCTAGGCATCGGAATCAGCGAAGCATTGAATCCAAGACCCTGAGTGTCAAAACCCCTCCACCCCAGTCTAAAGGCCTTTAAGCAACTCTTGACATGTTCTAAAGCACACACCTCAAGCAAAACCTGTGAACTACTCTAAAGCACGGATAACCAACCCTTCAAACCACTTTCAAACCACCCTAAGCTCGAAGTCAAATTGTACTGCGATGAGCATGCTGAAGCGACACAGTCGACACACCCCAAACCCCAAACACCCAAAACCCTGAAACCAAAAAGCCCTGACTCCCAAAACCTTGACCCTGAAGTTTATCGCCGAAACATATTCTGTGGCCCAAAAACCTCTAACCCCAAGCCCCAACACAAAACCCTTGATCCCTAAACCCCAAAGCCCTAAAACCCTCCCTTTTGCTGAACCCTAGACCCCGAATCCCTAATCCCCAAACACCTCAAGCCCTCGACGGGCTCCCGGACCCAAGAGCAGAAGATGCGCCGCAGGAAACTTCCGCTGTGCCGCAGCGAGACGCGAGGCCCGAGCCTCATAGCAGGTTTCCTTTTAAGGGTTCTTTCTAGGCTCTTTTCAAGGCTCTTTTCAAGGCTCCGTTTAAAGATTCCTATAAGCGCTCTTTTCAGGGTTTCTTTTTGTGGCCTCCTGTAGGAAACAGGCACCTGAAAAGCCTGGCAATATCCTGCTTGCTGCATCTCGTGGCCATGCTGCCACAGGTGATGATGATGATCACGATGATGATAAACATCGGGGTGGTGATTGTCATGATTGTGCCACGCTAGTAAAAACAAAAATAGGTAATGCTTTCGTGATAACGAAATAACGAAATGTTGATAATGGTCAAGGCAGAAAAATGTAATGCTATCAGGATAATGCTACTCACCTTGATGCTAAGCATGCCACTGATATTGAGGATGATAATCATAATTCGACTGATCACTGATAAGGTAATGAAAATGATGACTTTTGACAACTTCCGGTATGGAGTGCGCTGCATGGCGCCGGTTGGCGTCTGGTTGCCGTGGACTGAAGTGCTGATGCTTGCGTCCCGCTTCGGCATGGATGCCCACGCATGTGAAGGGCTGACATTTCATGATTCGTCCTGCTGCTCGGATATCCATGTTCAGGCGCAATATCATCGTATGTGCCACAAAACAACGGATTTTGTGGATGTTTCGACAGTACCCTGTGCTTTCCTACTTCTCTGGCTGTCAGCTTAGCCACGGAGTTCCAAACACAATGTGCCCAAAACCCGTTTGCGCGCCTGTGACCTCCTTTAAGCGTTCCGTGTAAACGCTAAGGTTAAGTTAAGGGCTCATTTACGGGTTCCATTTCTAAAGGTTCCCTGAATGGGCTCCTTCCTTTACGGGCTGCCTTTAGCGTTCCTTGTCGAGGTCCCTTTAAGTGGTCCGGTTTTTGCCATGGTTCCTTTAAGGGCTGTCTTTGAGGGCTCTTGTTAAGAGCTCCCTGGGGGTTTGGGGGTTTGGGAGTCTCCGAGGATTTAAATCATCTTCTAGGGCGCTTAGTCTAGGACATTTTCAGGTGGGTAGTTACCGTTATTGGAGCCTGATAGAAGGTCTATATACCTTATAGGAGCCTTATAGAAGCCCTACATACCCCAAACTCCCCACCTGTAGTTCCTTTAACTTAGGGTTTAGGGTGTTCAGGGCCTAGGGCTTAGGAGTTTAGGATCTAGGATTGCAGGGTTTTAGGATATGACGTAAGCTCCAGGGTTCGGAGCTGCGTCGTGGCATGGCTTGCTTGTGCTTGGTGCCACGTAGGCTCTCCGTGATGAACATAGCATGCCAGACCCACAACCCTGTTCTAAGTATCATGACTTAGTTGCTGAGTTCATAAGCAGAAAAAAGTGTACACTCCCAGTTCTATAAGGGGTCATATTATCCCACAAAGTTTAAAGTGTAGTCGTTCAGCTACAAGATACGCTTAGAGTTTAGTGTAAAACTCAAGATAATTCTCATAGGGTTAGGTCGTTTAGCGTAGGAGCAGAACATCGGAGCCCATTCCGCAGCCCTAAAATCACCATCCTGAGCTGAGAGCCCTCAACTTCAAGCCCTAAATTTCCCCCTCTCCCCTCCCACCCGGCGATCCGTTGCAAGACCCCTGATGCCTGAACCTGCAACCCTACACCCGCAATCAACCCCTAAACCTAACTCTTAGCCCCTTAAACCTACAATCCTATCCTCAAACCTGGTTCAAGGTTGAAATGGCTACGCTCTCCCACTTCCCCAAGGCCCAAGGCCTGCCGGATGGCACGGACGGAGCTGCTAACTCCCGACCTTCTAGGTTAGGCTTTCGGATGATGGAGATTTGAAGGATTTGTAGGGCTCTTGGGTTTAGGATTCTGGGATTTTACTAATCTTTGGGTTTTAGGCTGCAGGGCTTAGTGCTTCTTGTTCGGGTCTTGGCATCTTTTCCTCATTCAAAGCTTCGGGCTTTTGGTATGTCTCAAGGTTGTAACATATTTGCCTCAACAATTAGAATAGGGTTTTGGGGTGTAGCGGACTGAACGTCGGGGCGAGCGAAAAGACGTAGAGTGACAGGTGCACCCTCTTGAACAAGAACTCTCAGAGCAGATGAAGCTCCAAGCTTGTCAATGATACGATTAACAGATTGGATCATGGCACCGAATTCATGAATAGGGCTTTGGGGTATATTCTACTATAATTATAATAAGGAACCCCCCAAATAGTATTGGTAATTGTTTAAACCCCTACATTAGACTTCTTGACCCATACGACTCATACTACAGAACCGGCTGAGTGAGCGAGACAACCAGGGCCACACAGCGCTGTGTGGACAGCTTGCTGCCACGAAGGACTGCGCCAAGGCCATCGCAACAACCGTCAGGAACCCTAAACGCTGCACCCTAAACTCCAAACCCTAAACCTTAACCCTAAACCCTAAACTCCTACACCTTAAACCCCTAAACCCTACACCTTAACCCTAAACCCTAAACCCCTAAACCCTAAACCCAAGCTCTCCTGCCAGGCTGAACGCTTCGGGTTACGCATCTATAAGGTTTGAGTCGGGATCTATAAGGATCCTGTAACAGCAGAGGGTTTAAGACTTAGGGATTTGTCTTTAGGGTTGCACCTTTCTTATGGGCTTCTATAAGTTGTGTAGGGTTCAGAAACTTAGGCAACTTGCAAGGTCTGAACTCTTAACTTCAGAAATACTGTAGGTAGGGGATGAACAATTAATTACATAGTGGTAATACTATCCCTCGCAGTAACTTTATGCTTACAGCAAACACGCCATACCAAACCCTGCTCTAAGTAACAAGGCCCCGATTCTGATAGTGCCCATATCCTGTTCCTTGGTTCCTCCAACTATCCCTAATATCCCTAAACCCTAAACCCTGAATTAAATGAGAGAGCCCTAAACCCTAAACCCTAAATTAAATGAGAGAGCCCTTAACTGAGAGAGCCAACTCTCCGAAACCCGTCGCTGCGGGAGTTAAGTGTGTAGGCTTCTTAGACTAGGGTTTTGTGGGATATTCTACTATAATTGTAATAAGGAGCCCCCCAAAACAGTATTGGTAAGTATTAAGGCCCCTATAATGGGCTTCTAAGGCCCTGAGACCGCAAGACGTCTGTGCCATGTGAGCTAAGGCAAGCGTGGCTCTTTGCGTCCAGTCCGACGGTAGAGTTGACGGTTTCGGGTTTAGGGTATAGGATGACACACTACTGTTGATGATATAAGTCCTGCATTACCTTAAGGACACCAAACTATGGGAATTATGGCAAATTCCATATTATGGGTAATGAAGGATTTATATCATCAACCGTATATCCCGGATCGCGTCCCTTCTTCAGGGGTTTAAGCTTTCGCGGGTTTCGACAGGTTGCGCTGTCAACCACCGGGTGTGTAGAGGCCGTAATTCGGAGGCTTCAAGCATGCCGCAAACGCACCGATGAAGAACTCCGGGGCATTTTCTCTAGAGTAAACCCAGTCCGAAATCCAAGCTCAACCCGAGCCTGAATCCCGAAGCCAAACGCCTCAAGCCTAACGCCCGTGCGAAAGACCGTTTGCTTGGTCTTCGTGTTCAGGACAGTGTATGCCATAAGTAAATCCCAAACAAGCCCTAAGCCCTACTTCTCAAACGATACGCTGAATCCGGAACCCTACACTCCACGCTCCTAGCCCACCTAGGCCCAGCTGAATCTCGAACAGCCCGGGGTCCACACGGTACGCCCACGGAGGTCGCGAAAAGAAGAGATTCCAACGGATCAGGCTCGGGACCTGCTCAAGAAAGGGGGTTTGCCAGGGTTTCATGGAGTTTAAAAGGCTCCTTCATTGTGTGTGTGTGTGTGTGGGCGCGTGTGTGTGTGTGTGTATGTGTGTGTGTGTGTGTTTCATCTTTCTGTTAGAGCCACTCGTATTTTGGAGTGATGTTCCTGCATGTCACAAGGTCGCTGTTAGGGTGCTATACGGGCAATACAAGTTTGTCGGACAAGAGTGTAGCCCCCAGTTTCTTCGCTGACTGAGGGTGCTAGGCTTCCTGGCCTCATCATGTAGGACGCGATTATCCTAAACCCTAAACCCTATGCTTCTACTACAAAAAAACGGTGTCTGCTTCCATCGTGATAAACGGATCTAGCAAGACAGCCCCCGAATTGGACCATGCAGGCCGCCAAAGCCTACGTCTTAGAGTCTGGGGCTTCTGCCTCAGTCGGGAGAAAAGGTTGACCAACATGAGGGCTTCTAATTGCAATGGTAATCGCAATAATCATAGTAAAAGTAACAGGAATAGCAATGATCATAGGAATAGTACTGGTAACAGTACTAGGAATAGTAATATTCATAGGAATAGTAATAGGAATAGGAATAGGAAATAGTAATAGAAATAGGAATAGCAATGATCATAGTAGTAGTACTAGTAAGAGCCAGGATTTCCGGGTATTCCTGCAGTGCAGAGGTCCTTATGAAGCCCCTTCGTCTGAGCCTCTCCTGCGAGCGTGCCGCATGGATCAGGGCTTTCTTAGGGTTTAGGGTTTAGGGCTATGGATCAAGGCTTTATTAGTTAAGGGAAGCTGGGGAGAGTTTAGGGTATATAGGGCTTCTATAAGGCTTCCATTACGGTAACTACCCACCTGAAAATGTCCCAGACTTAGGAGTTGAACCTACGGCGATGTTTAGCTAATATGAGAAGCGCGTTGCTGTATGAGTATGCTGACTACGATTGTCATGAATGTAGGCCCCCAGAAAGGGCTTCGGGTCTCAATTAGTACAGCTGATAAGTTCTCGGAGCTGGAGTTTTGCAAGCTAGTGACGGAAGGCCAAAATAATCCACACTATGTGTGGTAGCCTGCGAACATCTCGATACGCCCAGATCGAGTTATCGGATTCACGGCTCGCAGCACCTGCTGCGTGCTGCCTTCGACCCCCTAGACCCTAAACTCCTAATGTAGGGCGTGCATAGTTAGAATAGGGTTTTGGGGCATAATTATACACTTTAATTATAATAAGGAACCCTCAAAATAGCATAGAAAACCGCGAAACCCTAAACGCAGCTTTTGCCACAGTTCTCGCGCGACTTGGTGATTCGGCAATCCGGGTGCCCTAGGGTTGTGGGGTTTGGGGCTCTAACTTGCTGCCCTGGAAGCCCAGCAACTAAACCATGGTCGGAAAGGGACCTACAACGCGGGTCGCAATACACGATGCTTTGGGTTGCCTTAGTCTATAACTAAACGACATTGTTAGATCCTGGTCAAGGTGTTCACGGAAGCAGGCCTCTAGGGCGGGGGCGGGTAGCTGAAAAAGGGCCCAAGTAGCCCTGTAGTCATGAAGCCGAGCTCTCTCAGAGCTCAGGGTGTCTGGATTGCAGCCTTCGGAAAGGAAAGGCTCGGTGTTCGCAAGTTGTCAGCACGTTAGCATGAAGGAATGCGAGTTTGTAGAAGCAGATGTCCGGCTTCGTCGTCTCTGACGCATAAGAAAGAGAGAAGGTTCAGAGATTCCGAAACTTATTTCAATTTACTTGCCTGCTTTGTTTGTTTGTCGGACGTGCAACAAAAAGGTCGTGGGTTGAGGCCACCTTTCTACAGGGAACACATCCTCTTTCTATTCACATTTAAGAAGCTCAGCCCAGACACAAAACTTCCAGCATCCTCCGCAAATAAGGCCGCAGCAGAACCCAAAGTACGGTTGATGATATAAATCCTGCATTACCTATAATTAGGAATATACCATAAAGCCTCCTATTGTTCAGGGAGCTTAAGGTAATGCAGGATGTATATCATCAACCGTAGTGAGCATCATCGGCATCAGCCCAGGCACGAGTCACTCTCGAGCACACCGAGCAGCATGCACTTTACGGCAGCTGCCGAGGTGTGCATGAGACCGAACAGCACCCGGACCCCTAACAGATCATTGGCACGACCATGTAAGCTCGTGAGGCAAGCTGGCTAGCTCGAGTAGCACCACGAGGTAGAATTACGTTGCGCGTCTCTTTCGTCGCTGCACGACACGCAGCTGTACCACCTTCTGGCAGTGAGGATCATCCGGAGCAGTCTTGGCGTCATGAGCTCACAAGAGCCAGGCACAGCGATCGGCGAGCATCAAAAGCATCGGCTGAAACACCCTTTCCAACGAACAGCTTACAAGCACCACCATCAACAACAACTCTGGGCAACTTGTGCTAAACATGAGATGCGCCAGCCGTCTTACAGTCCAGCTTGCAGGCTGATGCAACTTGTGCTCGCTATGTCCGCTTGGCAAGGCATGCGAAATTATGGCACCATTTCTCTTAGGAGGTACGCAAAACATGAATCTGTTGCAGATCCCTGTACAAGGAAGCAGCAGGCTCGTAGATAAGCTCCCACGACTCAAACCGAAGACAAAGAACACCCATACCTCTAACATGCTAGGAATTCAGGGTTTTGGGTGTCGCCAACAACTCCAAACCCTTCTCCCCAATGACAAGCGAAGACCGCTCAAACCCCGCGAAAAGTGGCGCCATTTCTGCCACAGCGGCCTAGTTTGCGATCAGAGAGACCACCCTGGATGCCTGGGAGCCAAGGGGACAACACAGGGATTCATTTGGGTTCTTGTTACGGGATTTAATTTAAGCTCCCATAAATTGGGGATCTATTGTAAGAAATATGGGTTTCCTTATCATGGTAACTTAAATTCAATCCCCGAACAGGAACTCAGATTCACATCGGAATCCGATCGAATTCCCATGAGAATCGAGTTTGGGATGGCAAAGGCTTTCCTGGCTACAAGGCCCGGGGTACGGGCTATAATGTAAGGGGCCGAAATAAATTTACCTATACTGTTTTGAGGGTTTAGGGTTTAGGGTTTTATTTGGGGCTCTTTAAAGATGATAATTTTATAAATGCGCCCCAAAACCTTGTAGGGGCTAGTGGTAGATGTAAAGTATGCCTTTTGGTCTGGGCCGTGTTCCCCTTGTTCTGGGGTCTCGAAGAAGTCCTTTCCTTGGATCCTTGGGAATGCGGAGCTTTCAGGGAAATCAGCCCGTCTCAAGAAGTCAACATCGGGGCTGCGAAGTCCTTACGTTGAGGGTTCCACTCTTGAGGCTCCATATCGCCGGTATGCAGTGATGAATCAGCCTGTTAAGAAGCTGCCGTAAGCTTCAATCTCTTACTTTATTGAACCTACACCGCAAGACGGAAGTCATATAGGAGTTAGGATTAGGGAGACCCCTTGAGGATATAGACCCTCTCAATAAGGTCCCCTTTGAGAGAGCCATCAGAATAGGGTTAAAGAAGGGTCCCCTTAGCCTTAAAAGGGGCTCCCTAATACTACCTAGGATCATACGGACGGTAGGTTAAAATGGTCGTTTGAGCACTCCTCCTGTCTCGGACCCTCAGGCTAAACCGTGGCGAACGTAGGACTTCCCGATCTACATCCCGGCGCCTAGCATACCAAAAAAAAGGGTGTCTGGAAGATTCCAAGAGGGTTTTGGGGGTCGACTGTACTTGGAGGCTCAAGGACTCTTCACAAAAGTCTTGGGGCCACTCCTCAGGCTTCTGCCAGGACCCTCCACGTACCCTCAAATAGGGTATGTATATGATCCCAAATGAAGGGTATTTAGGGTCTAATAGAGGGTAGCTGAAGGGTCTACCCAGAGACTCCAAAACCCCTACATTAAGGAATGTACCTTAAATCATATCAGGGATCCTACTATAGCTTAAAGTATATTCCTTAATTATGGGGTTTTGGGGTCCCTGGGTACCGTGAACTAAAACCCATCCTCTGCCCCCCTTCGGAGCAACTGAAGCAGGGCCTCCTGATCCCTCAGTGCGAACCTTGCGAGGCCTTGGCCCTAAATCTCATGGCCCTAATGTAGAGGCCTTAATAATTAGAATAGGGTGTTGGGCCCCTTTATAGTATAATTAAAGTATTATAGGTAGTTATTGAGGCCCCTATATTAGACCCAAAATCCCTAACCTCAGCCCCAAAGCCCTAGAAATGAGTCTACGAAGAGCCGCCCGACCCTAAAATTTTTGAACCCCGCAGCTGCAGAACTATTCCGTATTCGCGCGCGGTCGGATAGTGGGCTTGAGGAGATAAGCGATAACGCAGCATGTGGTGCCCGTACACTCTCAACACTAAAGGCCAAGCAGCTAGAACCCTACATCTGAAATCCTTAACATTATCTAATTAAACCTTTGAGGGAGGTTGCAGGGGCTGGACCTACACCCAACAAGCGCAATATTGCAGCAATGGAGACGCGTGGCGCATGTAGGGTTCGGGGATGAGGGTCTAGCACTTCTTGTTCAGGGTGTGGGGTTGGGGGTTTAGGTGCTACAAAGAGGCTACAGGTGCACGAAGTGCTCGTCTGCGCTGTAAACTGACATTGTCTTGCTGCCGTTCCTTGATCTGGGCTGCTACGTTAGTAGCCATAACTAAACTCTGGCAAGGGAGAAGCCCCATAAAACCCTAAGCCCGAACTCCTAAACTCCTAAACGGGTGGCAGATGCCGGGATCCCTGGGCAGTCCTATGCATGTTTACAATTGAGGGTATGTAGGTCTCCGGTGTAGGTGTCTGCATGCCCCGCTGCATGTCGTATGTAGATGTACACGTGCACACACACACACACTCTCTTTTTCAACATCAAGAGATAGGGCTCATCCCCATCAATTTAGCCTCTATCTTCTCATTGCATATGTATTTCTTTACGTATTTCATATTCTAAGCCCGTGAGCCAGAAAGCCTCACTCTGATAACATCCGGAAAACCCCAAACCCTGGAATGACTTTCTAGTCATGCCATGGAGGACTTATCGTGAAACTCTGTCTATGGGGTGGATCTGTGTGCTACTGTTGATGATATAAATCCTGAATTGCTCCTCATTATGGGTAATGCAGGATTTATATCATCAATCGTATCTTCAAACAGACAGAATTTAGGCTTGGGGGGGGGGGTACCAAAAAAAGGGCCTTGTAGGTGCCTTGCGCCGTCTGCAGTGCGTCCGGAAAGTTGCTGGGGTCTATGCCCTAAGCCCTAAACCCTAGGCTTTCCACCCTTAAACTTCGATTTAGGGCTTCTCGGCATAGCAGGCCTTCGGTCTAGACAGTAAACCCCAAGCCCCTAAATCCAACACCTCAACATTGTAAGGGTTGAGGGTAGCCTGAAACCCAAAACTCCAAACCGGCTCGCCAATCACAAATGACAGTGCCGGCATATCCCCTCAACCCAAACTTGAAACCCGCATCCCAACGCTACCATAAACAACAACGCCGAACCCCGACCCGATCCCTTATAATCTTTGGAAGCAGAAGCATTTTATCACAACACAAACCCCTAAACCCTAAACCCCTACACCCCTAAACCCCTAAAGCCCTAAACCCCTCAAGCCCTAAACCCCTCAAGCCCTAGAGCCTACACCCTGAAACCCTCAACCCACCATCTGAGGCAAGCTGGTCCGGCCCTACGTGCCGGCCGGGGGTCTGCTTCTTTTTAACTCCAAGACCCTCGCAAGCGCTGTGTTGAACGGGATTTTCAGGGCTTCAGGGTTCCGGGTTGAGGGTTTTAGGTTTTGGCTTTGGCTTTGGGGTTTAAGCTTTAGGGTTCCTTGCCGGGCTTTTTTCGGAGTTGTCGGGTTTCAGGGTCTAGCATTTACAGGGTTTGGTTTGGGGGTTTGAGCGTGCTTCGGCCTCCGGGAAAAGCAGCACTACATCCTGAACCCCAAGTCGTAAACCACAAGGAGCCCTTAAAATAAAATAAGCATAAAAATAAACAGAAAAAAACAACTAAGCCCTAAGTCACGGCACAGGAATTGTTAGCCCGGAGCTCCAAATCCAGCAATCCGAATTCCAATCCCTGGGGGTCCATCTACCCAGAAACAGTTGATGGTATAAATCCTGCATTACCCATAATAAGGAATAGACCATAATTCCCATAGTTAAGGATCCCTAAGGTAATGCAGGATGTGTGTCATCAACTGTAGTATATACTTTGGCCTTAAAGTAGTCCCTATTTGGGTACTTTGGGGTCAACGTATATACTATATGAGCACATGGGCCCTTAGGGTAGAGGCACCCTAAACCCTAAACCCTAAGATGTGTTTCTTTGAAGATACATCGGGGCCAAGCTGTATATACTGTATGAGTACATGAACCCTCTGGGACTTCTAGAACTGGTTTAGGGCATCAAAACCTATTGGCTTTTGGAGGTCATGCAAACTAGCGACCAGCGACCAAGGCTCATCCATGCGAACGACCCCGGCACTGTTAGGAGGTCGGAGGTGCGGCGTGGCGCTTTGTGGTTGGTGCGGAGGAAATGGTGTCAGAGGGCTTTGCCGGTTTAGAGGGTTTAGGGTTAGTGGCGGGGGGCTGTGAAGGGAAATCCGTAGGCTCTTGTGGCTTGGTGGCTTATGTGAGCCTGTTCAGGCTGTACACGAAGTTATATCGGAAGTTGTGGCTTAACGCCACCTGTAGATTAGTCTGACCCAAGAGGTGTTTGTTTGAGAGCCTAATTTTGGGAAACCTGCCTTTGAACATGTCGTAGCTTATTCAGACGTGACCAGTGACAAGTGTAGCAGTCCGATTATCCGATGGCAGTCCGAAACTTGATGTTTGTCTCTCTTAGTAGCTGAATTACTACACTTTAAACGTTTTGGGATAGTATGATCCCTTATTATAGAACTGAAAGTGTACACTTTTTTATTCGTATGAACTCAGCAACTGTAATAAGCTCTGTAAAGAAGAAAGGTATTGGCCTGTCTATCCTTGTATCATCAAGGAACATATCTTAACAGAATGGTTTAAGTAACTTCTGGCACTAACGCAAAAGCCAATGGCACATTCCTTCATCAAGACGTATTGGGCTCGCTAGCAGCACCTGTGTTATCCAGACACCCTGAACCCCAAACCCTAAGTCCTAAATCCTAAAACCCTAAACCCCAAACCCCAAACCCCAAACCCTAAATCCTAAACCCCTAAACCCAAACCCCAAACCCTAAACCCCAAACGTTTGGGGTTTAGGGTTTGGAGGTTTGAGGCGTTTTAGGGTTTAGGGTTTGGGGTTTAGGGGTTTGGGGGTTTAAGAAGGGGCTCCAAAGAAGGGTTTAGGGTTCCTTTAAGGGGGACCTATAGGGGTTTAGCATTTAGGGGTTTAGGCTTTGAGGTTTGGGGTTTTAGGGTTGAGGGTTTGGGGTTTTAGGGTTAGGGTTTGGGGTTTAGGGCTTGGGGGTTTAGGGTTTAGGGTTTGGGATTTGGGTGTTATAGGGTTTGGGGTTTAGGGTTTAGGGTTTAGGGGCTTTAGGGTCTAGGGTTTGGGGTTTAGGGCTTAGGGTTTGGGGGTTCAGGGTTTAGGGCTTAGGGCTTAGGGTTTAGGGCTTAGGGCTTAGGGTTTTACTGTTGTTCTTTGTCCCCCAAGAGCTCCATTATTTGGGTAGTTCTCTAAACTAGGGTCC
>CAJNJA010098763.1:0-15005 GCA_905231915.1 Symbiodinium necroappetens
GAGGGAGAGGGAGGGAGGGAGAGGGAGGGTTTAGGGTTTGAGAGCCCTTCCCCGGCAAGACTGCAAGAGGCCTGGAGGCAAAAGGGTTTGAGGCTTTTTGGTTTGGGGTTTATAGGGTTCAGGTTTCCATAATCGTTCGTCCTTGGGTTGCTTCTTTCTCTGCCCCTGCGCGGTTACTGTCGGTCTGCTTCTGGTCCCAAGCCCGAATCCAACAAGCCCTAGTAGAGAAAGCCTGAAGAACTAAACAACGGTTCGGCAGTTCTGTTTCAATGCTTCCCCCTAGGGCTGCTTATTGTAATGATTAGGTGGTTCTATGTACTTACTCGGTAGACCCCGGAGCCCATGTTCTCCGAAGGTGCAGCGCCGAGCTTACGACCGCCTGCAGCTCCTGGCTGCAGAAGAAGGCAGGGCTCTTCCCAGTTGAACAGAAACCCTAAACCTTTCTGCAACTCTAAACCCCAAGCCCTAAACCCCTAAACCCTAAAGGTTTGGGGTTTTCTGGTTTAGGGTGAAGGGTGTGGGGTTTGGTGCTGAGAGTTCGCCGGCTCAGAGTTGGTTTGGGTGCTTCACGGGTTTTGGAGTAGAGTAGAGGTGGGCTTCCGAGCTTTGTTTAGGGCAAGGCAGGAAACCCTAAATACTTCACTTCGGGGATTGATAATTAGAACAGGGGTTGCTGGGGATTCCTTATAGTTTATGGTATAAGAGACACCAAAAAACCCTCTTCTAATTCTCAAAGCCGCTACATGCATTTCGGGGCCTTCATACTTCGAGTCGGGGTTTGGGGACACGAACCCCAACTTCGAAATAACGTAGACCTTAAACCCTAAACCCTAAACCCTGAAATCTAAACCCTAATGATATCATGAGCCTTTGGAAGCCTGAGCCCAGAAATGCCTGGGGGGGAGAAGCCTGGCACGCCACTTGCCGAAGGGGTTTCTGGGGGTCGGTAGAGGAGGACCGATAAAGGGCCCTAAACCCCAAACCTCAAGCCCCTAAACCCTGAAAACCCTGAGGCCTGGATCCCTCCTGAAACCTTAAGTAAGCATGAGCCCCTCCCCATCATTCATGCAACTTTGTTTGCGCATGGTCAGCTAACTCATGTGTGGCCCTCAAGCACAGCATGTGCGACAAAATGACAAAAATGCATGTGCAGATTGTTTCAAATTCAGATGCACCCAAGAAGATCTCCTGAGCTTCAGCTCCTGTTAGTTAGTCAGCCAACCTGTACTGTACTGGTAGGGGCTTAAGCAATATCTAATACTACTTTGGGGCTGACTAGTGGGTAAACATGGTACAATGCACCCCCAAACCCCATTCTAATTGTTAAGGACTCTATACTGAAGCCTGCCTTCTCTGCCTAACGCCTCAGCTGTTACACCGAAACTGATATATGATATATGACCTACGGACAGCAGCATCAAAACACACTGCACCCCGAACCTCCTTGAACCGAAGCCCTCAACCACAGCCAGATATTATCCTTAACCCTCAACCACACCCAGATCTGGCCCGGAGGACCCTTGAAAGAGCGCCTGCGCCAGATTCATGCCGACGCTCGGCCTGGCAAACCACTGCATTTTTGGTGGAGAGCCGGAAGTTGCAATAGGTTTATGCGAGGTGTGCCTTTTATGTAGGTTTTTCCCGGGATTGGGTCTCTATAGTTTCATTGGAGTTTTATGCTTGGCCTTTCGATATTATAGACGTGCTTTCGTCCAGATGGCAAAGGATCTGGGGCTTTGGGGTTGCGGACTCTTGGGGTAATTATTTCTGGATGGGTTGCGGCGAGTCATGAGCCCAGTGTGTGGCAATCTGCAAGACAGAAAGGTGCTGCATGCAGTCCCGATCCAACATGGCTTGAAAGGTGGCGATCAGATGACGTCATATACTGCATTCTGTTAGCATGCCTTGATTTTGTACTAGCACACTGGAGTACCAGACATCCTATCAGACCTGTTGTTTGCTTCTCGCCAGTGCTATGGGTTCCTTGTCTTGAGAAAATTCAGTTTCAAGTTTGCCAGCGTCTCGTGAAGACCTTGAGAGTCCAGCTTGCTGGCATACACCCAGAGCCCGTGCTGAAAAAAGGGTCAAGGCCGGAGTACGCAAAGTCGATGCGGTGCCGTGGTTAATCCGCCATAGGTCTTAGTGTTTATGTTGTTCTTGCTCATCTCTGAATTTTTTATACTCTGACCTGCTTCCCGTCCCTGTTCAAGCTCCACCCAAACCCAGGATTTGCACGACCGTATACAGAAAGAGGAAACTGCTCGAGCACCGCGGCATCCAAACTTGCTGGTTGCAGATTTGAAGTCTTCCGGCTCTCGTGGTTTCGGGCTCTGCTAGGTCTCCCTTGGATCCTATCTCATTTTGAATCTCCCTAGAAAACCTGCACTGAGGGTCTAGGATTAAGAAGCCCCTCGGTTCCAGCCATTGTTTGGTTACGCCGTGGTAGAGTACTAGGGCTTCTGGGTAGTTGAAGGCAACGTATGTCGGCCAAACTCGCGCATGGCCTCGGCAAGTGATCCAGTCGCAAGGGTATGGGAGTCCAGAATAATATAAAAAACCCTACAAGCTTTGAGTATCATATCCTTACTTAACTGGCTTACTAGGATTACCAGGAGGGGAGTGTGGGATATCCCGACATTATGGCTTTTGCTTAGGGGCTCGTTTGGGTCCCTCCTGGGGCTGTCCGACACGTAAGGACTGCAGGCCCCCACTGAGTGGGTGTCTTCCGTTCATTCTTAGGAGCCGTTCGACGGCTTAGGGTTTAGGGCTAAGGGAGGCACTTCAAAGAGGCCTCGTTCAACAAAAGGGCTATGGGTTTAGGGCTTAATGTGTAGCAGAAAGGGTTTAGGGCTAAGGGTTTAGGGTTAGGGTAGGTCTCCTTCGTTTAGCTGTATTACTGTTCTGTGCTGTCTGACACTCCCGGTATCCGTCGTTGGTGTCCAGGTGGTTGCCATGTTGCAAGATGCAACTCGGCCAGCGCTAAGGGTCTCAGAATCCAAGTCTTCATGGATTCGGAATCTGCAGCCTTTGCAAGGGGCTGTTCGTTGTTGTTTAAGTTTAAGACTTTTGGTGAGCACCCTCCAGGCTAGACCCAGTTCTACAAAAGGCAGCTCCTACTCAGACTATGCGGGTGTAATGCTACCTCAAGCAGTATCCCGATGCAGCGGCAGAGGAGAGAGATAGAGCGAGAAGCGTCCTTTAAAGTATAGACCAACAAGGACTCGGAATACCCTAAACCAAACCTTCCACGCCCTAAACCCTAAACCCCGAACCCTAAACCCCTCACAGAAAGCTGGCAAGCTCGCAGCGGTGCAGAATCCTGCTCTCTACAAAAGGCTCGGCTCAGTTCTCCGAGATCTTGAAAACAGGCCGTCCCTGTGGCACAAAGGGATGCTAGGGCTGTAGGGTTGAGGGCTTGGGGCTTCCGATCCGAAGTGGCCCTGCTGCACTGCTTTGGAACACCCGCACCAGCACGAGGCCTTCCCAAAAGCTTCAGCTCCACACCTCCGCTGCCTGTAGGACGGCACATGGAGTTTGCGATTTCTCACCGGCTTACATCGGTGTAGTCCTACAGATTCGCTCTGTTTCGTCCTGAAGGCGCGCAGTTCGACGTGCCCTAGATCTCGGCACCCGGAGTTCCAATCTTTGAAAGCCCCACCCCCTTGAGGCCTCAAGGTAAACAGCCACAAGGCCTTTTCAGGGTCTTGGTGTGATTATCGACGATACTAATTATGGAGAGTGCAGGCAGATCTTCAAAAAGCTCGGCACCTATCTATCACCGCAGACCTAGCAAATCCGAATTGCAAGCCCAGGCAGATGCCGGCTCGGCATCCCAGAAAGACTTAATCCAGCATCTCGGCTGTAAGGATTGGGCCACAGCTTAAACCCCAAACCCCAAACATCCCTAACATGAGCTGGACGGGGGTATGTCAGGTTTCGGGCTTTCCATTTAAACTTTAAAGACTCTAGGGCGTCTGCATGCACGGTTTCGGGCTGTGTGCACAGACAAGCTCGCCTGCATAGACAGGAACAGAGTTTTCAGGATATTTGGCCTCAACAAACGCAAGCCTCACGAAGCAAGTTCAGAAGCACGGTATGTTGCGATGACCCCGGTCCACCCCAACAAGAGGGTTGCCGGAAGCTGGCAGAATTTTGTGGTTTAGAAGAGTTCCCCAACTGGAAGCCAGAAGTCCTAGACTTCAGCCCCAGCGCCCCTCCCTGAACCCTAAGCCCTACCTTAACCCCAAATAACCTACCTTTTGCAGGATTTTATAAAGAATTCATAATAAGGAACCCTAAAAAGGTAGGTTCTTTAGGGTCCAGGTAGACCCTAAACCCTCAAGCCTCCTAGTCCTAGACCTACGTCAAGGCGAGTGCGCGCCATGGTGGCCGAGGGTGCTGACCCGGAATCAGCTCAACAGCAGATCGTAGAGGAGTCGGGCCGGTTTAGGGTTTAGGGTGTAGTATGCTACAGTATATTATACCATAACAAAGCATACTGCAATGCAGTGTTTGTATATCATAATGCATTCTGGGATTGAACGTGGAGGCCTGAAGAATAACCGGGGAGCCTACAAGGAAAGTAGGTGAGGCGAGGCTTAGGCAGAACCCTCGTCTTGACATTGACCGACACTCCTGGATGGAAGACCAACTCTCCCAAAGGCCTTGGAGATCAGAGTAGTTGTGATTCCACAAAGATCTAAAGCCTAAGCCCTGAACCCTAAACCTTAAACCCTAAACCTTAAACCTTTAACCCTAAACCCTAAAAGCCCTAAACCCAAAATCGGAACTTTGAAGATGCCTTCTCCACTGATGCTTCCAGGAGCTTGTCCATCAGTCTCAGGACGAGGTGCGAGAGATCTTCGTCACGTTGGGTCCTCTAGGGCTCGAGGCACTAGCCACAGGGTACTTCTGTTTTTGCTCCCCTAAACTTAAACCGCAAGGGCATCGCAGGTTCGGCAGCACACCATCCCCTAGAATCTCAAAAGTTGGTAGCTCAGGGTGTGTGGTTCTCCAGAAGACGATGAACTGTCGTAGCACGTCAGCATTCCGTCCTTCAAGACATCGGGCCGCGATAACACGAGCTTTCATGCACTCCGCGTCTGGTTTGGACACGTCGCAGGCAAGCAGGACCAGATCACCACGAGATAACCACACAGCACTCCGGTGACCAGGAAGCTAAGCATAATCATGTAGATTTGCGAAGTAACCTTAAAAGGCCACGGGCAGCATCTCCGAAGATTATAGACTGCTCCTGGAGACAGCGCAGCCGAAATCACGAGCCTAAGCACTCGGCCTCAGCAGTAAGCAGGGCAAATAAGCATGTCGTTGCACTCGGGGGCAACGTCCGGAGACATCCAGGTTTCCGGCTCTTGGTTTGGGATCAAGGCAGGGGCTTCATAACCCAAGCCTTAAACTTCAGATGCCAAGGCTCCATTTGGGCGCTCTGAGGGTTTTGGGGTTAAGATTTGAAGCCTCCGAGCGACTGAGGATGTCGGGGGGGTTTTCGGCCCTGGAGAGGCTTGTAAAATGGTTGAAGTTTAGGGTTTTGGGGGACCAAGTGTCACAGTCGCATGCGCAGAAGTTGGGGGCGCTATCACGAGCGCAGTGGCTACCTACCAGGCGTTCTTGCAAGCCTGCAGCAAACAGGGTTTAGGGTTTACAGATTCGACTAAATGGAACCCTAACGACCTACATCCCTAAACCCTAAACCCTAAACCCTAAACCCTAAACCCTAAACCCAAACCCTAAATAGTCCCAACCCTAAAGACCTACATTCCTCAACCTCCAAGTCTTAGACATCCAGGTGCGGCGACGGGTTGTGGAGCAGTTTGGGCCACTGCGGCTCGAGGCACGACGACAGGAAGCCCAAAGCCCCAAACCTCGAAACGGAAAGGTAAGGTTTAGGGATGCAGTAGTCTGGAAGTGCTGCTTCCCAGCTGATTGGCAGAGCCTGGGTTCAAAATGCCTCCTAATTTTATGGCATAGGAGAGTTAGCACCGGCCGAGAACATGGTGTCCTGGCGATGAAGATTTTGCTCTCTTGTGGGTTCTTTGTTAGCGTCCCTCTTTCCGAAACTCCCGCGCATCCCTCGAGTCGCAGGGTCTTTTTGGCGAAGAGGTTCCCGGTTTGGGGTGTATATAGGGTTTAGGGTTTAGGGCAAGGGTGCATATAGGGTAGCTGCGATACAGCATTGCAGCCTTGTCCTGGCACCCGCTTTCTCTCCCCAGACGATTGGCCACTGGCCCTGAGCCATTCAAGCTCTCATGAAACACTCATCCTTGCTCCGTGCCGCTAGAACAGGCTGAAGGAGAGCTCTACAATCGGCAGCTCGCAGTGGCTCATGCCGCTTGACTGGTGTTATAGGGCTGCTTAGGGCTCTGTACGGCTTCCTTCCCTTCATGATTTCATGAAGTTTGGAGGGCTACCAGCGTCCAGATTTCAAGGGCGTATATTATTTTCATGAGGAAGTGTGAGGGGGCTTCAAGGCTTTATACCGTAGCTGCTAGCTGATCTATTGCGAAGGATATGATACAGCACCCTCTACATGAAACCGCAATGACGATGAATACTGCTACCTTTGTTTGTTGTCGCTGTCGCTCTCAGTAGTCCTGCTGGTGGTGCTGGTGGTGGTGGTGCTGGTGGTGGTGGTGGTGCTGGTGGTGGTGGTGGTGGTGGTGGTGGTGCTGGTGGTGTTGGTGGTTGTAGTCGTCGTCGTCGTCGTAGCAGTAGTATCCCCTTATTGTAGTCCCTATGCATTCTGATTTTCGAGCCCCCCGCCTGCAATAAGCCCTACAGGTTATATAAACCCCTTGAAATATCCAGCCCTGTAGAACTGGCCGTAAAACTGAGCATCAAAATCATCCTGAAAACCTCCAAAACCAAACCAAAAGTCCCCAAACCCTGGGTCCTAAGCCCTGCACCCTAAAAGCCCTAAGCCCAAACCTCCGGCACCTGAGGAGCTAGAAGCCTTGGAGGCGAGGGTCATCGCCCTGCGCGGGGGAACCTTATGCGATGAGGCCTGTGCTGGCTTAACAGAGAAGCTACCAGGAATCTCCACTACTCTATACGTTTGAAGGCTCCTTCTTGACATAACTGTAGAATAATGTACGCCAAGAGCCTATTCCAACCATTCAGGCCTCCATGTAAGGCGAGTGTTTTGTAAGGGTTAGGGTTTCTAGGGTTGGGAGTGCTCGCTCCCTAAACCCTAAACCCAGAGCCATAATGTAAAGTTTCTTTGCCAGGGGTCCTTGTCTGACGTGAAAGGCGCTTTTTAGTTGTTGCCGGTCCTGCAGGGTGTTGTATACAGATAGTTTTCAGGTGAGTGTGACTTTAGGGTGTCGTTTGAGGCCGGGAGTAAGAGCATTGCTTTCTGGGGACTTCGCTAAACTAGGGTTACACTAGGTTGCTATGTTAGAAAAGGAAGAGTACAGCTTATGCCCTTACTGGTTATGGTGCGGTCATTGAGCTTTCCGAAGTAGCTTAGGGTCTATATGGTTTAGGGCTAGGGTTTAGGGATCTGTGTGGGATGCACAGGATGTGAGATAATACCAGCACGTTAGCTTGCGCCAGGGCTGTGCACTGTGAGACTGATTTGAACGCTCTTGCTGTAAACTTCGGGCCAAGACATGCCCCTTAAACTCCCGAAACCCTCACCCGCAACCGTCGCAGGCAAAGAATCTCGGATTCGACTTCGGCCTTTCGGCACAGGTTCCTGCCGCGGTCTAGGGGGGGAAAGTGGGGGGGAAGCCTGGGTTCTCTGAGCTCTGCCTCAGATGCTCAGAGTTCAGGGTTTAGGGAAGTCCCCAGAGAACCCAATACCCCTTAATTAGGGAATATGCCTTAAATCATAATATTAAGGCCCCTATAATTTAAGGTATATTCCTTAATTAAGGTGTATTGGGTTCTCTGGGTCGGAGTCAGCCTACACCCCTGCAGCCCCAAGGCCTGAGTTTGTGTGACCCCAGTGAAGTTCAGGCTAATTCGAGACTAGAGGGCGCGAGCGCTTGTAGTAAGAACCTTTGGGGGCCGGGTAGGCAGCCTTTGGGTGTGTATATACATTATATATATATATATATGCTAATTATATATATATATATACATACGTACGTACATACATACATACATACATACGCAGTATTGAACGGCGAACCTTTTCTGGGCTAGGCGAGGTGACTAAGCCGCTTAGAACCGGATTCCCAAATGATGAACAAGAAGCCCCGCCATATCTCATGATGAAGAGCCTTGGCGCCCAAGTGTGCTTGACCTCTGGAAGACCCCCGGTCGACGCCGCGACGCCCTAAATCCTAAACTCTGGCTCATCCTTCCCCTAAACCCTAAACCCCCAACCCCTTCTGAGGGGTGATTCGAGGCGGGAGGGTCTTGAGCGAGTCAAGGGGTTCGGCGTGGCCTGAACCTGGGGGAACCACACCTTGAGTTACAGACTCCACATGTTTAGCCTCGCGGAGCATCTTCCTAAACCCTACAAGCCCTAAGCCCCAACCGACGAAGCACAAAGAACCTCCCCTGGCTTGTGCGAGAGTGAGCGCCGCAGCCCTAAGCCCCAATTGCAAGATACATGGACCAGGTGCGGCAGAATCTCCGCACGATGCCTGGCGTCCGGCGTGCCAATTCCGGAAGTAGCAGCCTGGCTATCAGATGTTTTCGACGAGAAGACATGATGTAGGGCCTAGGGGTCTTGGGTTTGGGGTTTAGGGTTTAATAGTAGGAATGGTGTCCGCCCTGTCGATTTCCGGTGCCCACACTGGGCAGACAGTCTCAAAGGTTTAGGTTTTGATTTCATCTTTTAGCTGTGTGAAACGGTAGAATTCTAGACGAAGTTTCCAATCCCAATGTATCCCTCCTATGTGCATCCTAGGAGCCTGGCGAAACCTTGTGGACAGCCAACAAGAAGCACTTTTGACAAGGAAACCCTTCAGCACGCAAGTCTCAAGCCTTACAACACTACCGCCCCAACGCTCCAGATCCCAAACCATGCAACTGCGAGACCCCGTACTTAGTTCTCCCGGTGCTGCTTGCTACATGGTATTCTTCTTACGCTGCAAGCCGGTTTTGCTGGGCCAGAAGGCAGCAACGCCGGAAGTACATCAATTCCCCTGCCCAACACTACAACAACCTACTGCACAGCTAAAGCCTGAAAGCCCGAAGCTCAAAAAAGAGAGAGAGAGAGAGAGAGAGATAGAAGCCCAAAACGATGGCCCGAGGGTCGTACACGACCCGTAAGCCCAGCAGAAAGAAAGAAAGCCCAGAACTCGAAGGCTTACAGCCCTAAAGCCTCAACGACAACAGAGCCACGGGGAGGCTCCAGTGTGCCCATGCGCTATGCGAGCTCCCTGTCGCAGCGGGCCGACAGCTCAGATCGCCCGGGTTTATTGAGCCTTTCTAGGGGGGAAAATGAGTTTTGGTCGTGCTAATCAACAAGACTTAAAGGTTTTAGGGGTTTGGGCCTGTAATGTAGAAGGGGAGTTATCAATCAGGGGTCACTACATAGATCCCTTTCAAGGAACCTTATCCTCAAAGGAGCCCCCCATACGACAGAGACATTTGGGAAATAAGGGCGGGGAGGGAGAGAGAGAGAGAGAGAGGCAGCCGGTGAGCTTCCTTATCGGTATGGTAACGAAGCCCTACATCAAGCTGAGTGGTTGATTCTTTGGGCTCGATTCAGCCTCTGGGTGACTAGTTCCCAAACGCAAAGCAGGCCTGTGAAGAGTAGCTTCGGCTCATTGACGCTTCGGAAACCTCAGCTGCCCATAATCATGGCAGCCGACACCGGGTTGCAAGTCTGCTTTTTTGCAGTTGCCGCACCCCACACTTTCCGGTGGCGGCCTTTCGTGGTGTGGGACCCATGATTCGTCGAACGGAATGCGCTGCCTTGTCGAAGTACATGTCACGTTTCAGGATTCGGAGATGAGCATGATGGATGTGGCTTGCCTGCAGTTGGAGGCATCGGAGCCGCAAGAGGATCAGCTTCACGCTCAATGACCTCACAATTTTGGTTTCCATTCTACACATCTATCCGAAGCTGAAAGAATCGCCGTAATCTGCATAGATACGTGCTTTTTTGCATACATGCAGCATGCATATGTGAATACTTTCTTTCGAACATGCACATATGCATGCATGCAGGCTAGCAAGCTAGGAAGCAAGCAAGCAAGCAAGCAAGCAAGCAGACACACAGAGAGGCATCCATGTGTACGTACGCGCGTGCGCGCCTACGTATAACATATACACGCAGGCACATACCTATCCATTCAATCCTACATACATCATGCGTGCCTTCATGGATACATACACATACATACCTGCGCATTCATTTAATATATACCCACAGAATATGTACGCGCGCACACACACACACGTACATACATACATGCATGCATGCATGCATGCATGCATGCATGCATGCATGCATGCATGCATACAGAGACACACACACACACACACCCACCCACCACCATCACCACCGCCGCCACCACCGCCGCCACCACCGCCACCACCACCACCACCACCACCACCACCAGTCACCACCACCACCAGTCACCACCACCACCAGTCACCACCACCCCTGCCACAAGCACCAGGCATCCCCATCTTGGCCTCGTCGTCGCAAGCTTCACCGCGGCCGCTAGCATCACCAGTGCCAGCAAGCACACCACAGATAAATGATACCAGCAGCATCACCGACGACCACACTAGCAGTGGCAGCGGAAGCAGACCGGCAACAGCAACATGCATGCGCTACTCCTGTTGACTCCTGGAGTTTCAGGTGCCGCGCAGTAGCTCCCAGACAGTGGTGACGCTGGCCAATGGTGCAGTGAGAGTCTCAGCCGTTTCGGCCCTGGGTTCCAAAAACATAACGAACCTGAACCGTGAATGCTGGCCAGTTCCTGAGGCCCGAGAACATCAAAGAACTCAAACACCTAAAGCCCGATATCACAGTTGTATGAGCGGTAGCATCAGTAGCTGCTGGTCCAGTGCCCTACAGCATCTTTAGCAGTAGCAAGAGTAATCGTGAGGGCAGTGGCATGAGCACGGTGGTAGTGGTGGTGGTGGTAGTAGTAGTAGTAGTAGTAGTAGTGGTAGTGGTAGTGGTAGTGGTAGTGGTAGTGGTAGTGGTAGTGGTAGTGGTAGTGGTAGGAGTAGTAGTAGTAGTAGTAGTAGTAGTAGCAGTAGCAGCAGCAGCAGCAGCAGCAGCGGTCTTGTGGTGATGGTGGTGGTGGCGGTGGCAGTAGTGGTAATAGTAGTAGTCGTCGTCGTCACCGCCGTCTTCGTCGTCCGTTTCCGACTCTCACCGAGGCTTCAGGCGGAAGCCCACGCGGCGCCTCGAAACCCGATCTCGGCTTCGCAGCTCCGCAGCAGTTTCAGAGGCTTAGCTCTCGGGCTTCGGGGGCGGGGGGTTGAACAGGTTTGGTTCCCTGTTGGGGCCATATTAAAAAATGATTCTTAATCCTTACTAGGGTTTGATGATAACAAAAAATGTAGAATGGTAGCCAGCAGAGGACCCAGTTTAGGGTCTAGGGTCCAGGCCGAAAGGCCGCCTCCCCTTCCCTGCTTTGGATGATCCTTGTGAACCTCTTCAGCCCAAAGAGGCGAGCAAAGGCGAAAGCCATGTTCAAGGTTGAGGCTTTGGGGGAGCAGTACGCCTGAATCACTCAAGCATCCTCATTGTCAAAGCTCAAGACCCTGATCTAGAGCAGCATCGAATGTAGCCGCATCACGAATATACGGTTCACAGCCAGCAAAAGCACGACAATAAGTAACAGCAGCCTGAACCCCAAACCCTTTGAAGCTTGTTTCAACTCATATTTCTCAGAAAAGTCAAAATCTGCACCTCCCCATCGCGTTATCCGGGAGAATAGAGTGGCCTTAATGGCCTGACTACCCAGAACAGAGGTTGGGGGTAAGTCTATTATTTCCTGATTCCTACTAGTATTACGTATTGCCAATATATTTTTGATCCTAACAAAAATATATAACTCGAAGACCCGAAGCCTTCGAGCGATGGACATCTCAGGTGATTTCACCACGTTCGACCTCTCCGAAGGACATTGACTGTGGGGTTGAACTCTAAAGTTTCTACACTTCTGCTGTCCAGGAGATGCCTGCAGCTGCTCAGATTGGCGACAGCTCGCCCATTAGGCGCAACATTCCGGGAACTGTTGGAGGCGTTCGTTTGTTGCTGTTTGGGGCTACGATCTTTAGTCGTGCCGCGGCGTGTGCCAGCGGAGCTTCAAAATTGCAGCATTTTCTGGATCTGTCACTGTTGTTGCCGTTCCTGCTGCTTTTTCCTGCTGCCGCACATGTTTCTACTTGTGCGCCCCGCTGCTCATGTTGTTGTCCCCTTGTGTTGCCATGATCATGGTCGTCCCTGGCGTTGCAGTTAAGGCTTCTAACTTAGACGAACATCGCCCCTACGACCTTCATCTACAACCCAGATTGTGAGCCGCCGAAGAGCGCGAGAAGCTCCAAACCCCAGAGCTTATCCCCAGGCGAGAGGCAGAAAAACCCTGAGCCTCGAACCCCCAAACCCCTAACCCTAAATCCTAAGCTGGCCGTATCCTAACCTCCCCCAATCGGAAATCGCAAGTTCATGACATTCCAGGCGACTTCAGGCGGGACAGCGCGTGGTCTTACCGAATGGACTCGCCACCCGCCGCAAGCTGTATTCAATCCCTTCCCCGTAATATTAACCGCGGGGGCTCCCCCTCGAAAGACATCAAAACTCAAGAGTGTTTTTGGTAGTAGGTATTATTATTGTTATCTCCGCTGCCACTTTTGAGGGATTGTGCTCTTGCTCCTGCTCTGGCTCTTGCTCCCACGCTGGCTTTTGCTCCTGCTTCTGCTGCGTCTCTTGCGCCTGCTCCTGCTCTTGCGGTTGCTCTTGCTTTTGCTCCTGCTCTTGCTCTCACTCCCGCTCTTGCTTTTGCTTTGCTCGATGCTCCTGCTTTTGCTCTTGCTCCTGCTCTTGCTCTTTCCGTGCTCTGAGGGTATTTGGAGCATCGAAGCCCTCCCCGTAATTCAGAATAGGTCCAAAGCAAGGACGATTTCGGGAGGATTCGCCCCGATGTTTTTTAATTTTTAGGGGGGTGTGTATTAAAACGGGGGAAGAGATCAGTATTTGGGGTTTAGGGCCGCCTTTCAGCTTGCTGTTTGGGGCGCAGGCTAGGAGTTCGGGTTGGGGTGCGGGGCTTGGGTTCTTCGAACCCTCTAGACGTCCTGAGGAGCGTCGCAAAGCTCTGCAAGGTACTTAGCCTAAACCCTACACCCTAGTTCCCATGAGTGTAGGCCCCAAAATCCGTGGTGTGAAGGGTAAACACGTTTTGTCCACTCAAGCACATTGTCCGATATTGTCCGGCACCTTTTATGCAGCAAGACCTCTTTACCGGGCTTGCACTTCCGGCCCAGGGTGAAGTAAACCGCACACCGAAAGCCGGAATGCCTCCCCAAGGTGGCGGTGGCCATGCCAGCCACCGTCCCTGCGGGCACGGCCCAGGCGCAGTTGTTGGAAAAGCCCTGGCGCGCCAGGGTGTCGAGGATTTCGGCTCAGTTTTTTGAGGGCTAGTGCAGGGTTAGGGAATTGAGGGTCCGGTTGTTTCTTCATCTTGTTTTGGCTTGGCCTGCTGCGCAGAATTTGCTTGGCACTTGCCAGGGTCAAGTTCCGTGCCCGACATGAACCCTGAACCCCCTGCCCCTACCTATAGTCTCCATTGTAGTTCTACAATGGAGACTGTAGGTAAAGTCCAACCCCAAACCATGAACAGGAAGCTTGAGTGTCGCATTTCGGGTCTAGATAAAACGGGCGACGCACTCCTTGTTGCGGTTTTGGGTACCTGAACATGACCCTCCATGTACAAACCCCAAAACGTGACGCTGAGCATCGCGGAGTAGTGATTCGCAAGGGCTTCCAGTGACTTGGATTGGCTTTTCCAGGATTTTCAGAAGTATAACTTCATGAGGGTGGTCGGGCTCTTTGGCTGAGGGTTCAGGCCTGTTACCTTGAGAGAGATGTGCTTTGAACTTGTTGAAACCTACCTATAGTCTCCATTGTAGTTCCTTTTTGGAGTTACCCTTTAGGATCCTTAATATAGAATTGGTTAAACCAAAAAAGGAACTACAATGGAGACTATAGGTAGAAGAAGAACTTCCACAGGCACCGATGGTGGCGACTCCGGGCACCGTTACGCCTGGAGTGCCCCGCCAGGGCTTTCACTGACCCTAACCCCAGCCCTACACTTCTAACGTAAAGCACCGAAAGCACCGATAATTGAAGAGAGAGAGTCTCAACAGCCCGCAGTGGTTGCTTCGTAAAGGCCGTTGGCGTGTGGTGTGTTGGGGGGGTTGGGGTTTAGGACTACTGACTATTGTAATTCAAAGTCTTTCGGGTTTTTAAACCCTAAACCCTAGACTCAGACTCCAGACTCAGATTTTAGATTGTTGGGACCAGCTTGAGCTGAGGCGGCCTTAATGTTAAGGGTAGGTCTCTAGATGAGGCTCCTTTTAGATCCCAAATATAGTACAGCACCCTTATAAAAAGGACCCTAAACGGGATCCAAAGTTACAGAACTACCCTCCTCGATTTAGAGTGTGCGGGGTTTAGGATTTACAATTTCAGGTTGCCCTAGGGATAAGTCGAAGTTTTGGTGTTGCAAGGTTCGATGCTGTAATACAAGCAGTAGCGAGCAGTCGTCGTTTCAGTAGCAGTGGCAGTAGCAGTGGCCGTAGCAGCCGCCGTAGCAGCAGTAGTAGTGGTAGTCGTCGTCGTCGTCGTCGTAGCAGCAGCAGCAGCAGCAGCAGCAGGAGTCGTCGTCGTCGTCGTAGCAATAGCAACTAGTAATAATAATATTAAGTAGTAGCAGTAGCAGTAGTAGCAGAAGTAGTCGTAGTAGCAGTAGCAGTAGCAGTAGCAGTAGCAGTAGCAGTAGCAGTAGCAGTAGCAGTAGCAGTAGCAGTAGTAGTAGTAGTTGCAGTTGCAGTAGCAGTAGCAG
>CAJNJA010098774.1:0-18998 GCA_905231915.1 Symbiodinium necroappetens
AGTAGTAGTACTGCCTTCAAGCGACCCGGCTTCTTTCGCGGCGTCTTTCGCGCATCTTTATCGGATCTTTCGCGCTAAACCTACTATGATTTCACAAAAAGATAATCGCGGCATGGCGGGACAGCGAGCTTGAGACCTGTATGCCGACCGACTGGTACAGCATATACCTTACAAGTCCTATACGGCAAATCCATTGCACAACAACTTTCGCAGACCCATCGCGGATCTTTCGCAGACACACAACTTTACATTTTAAGACCGTTTTATATAATCCCCACACAAGGACCTTTAGATCAATGCTCATATATATATATGTATATACACATATATATACACACATACATACATACATACATACATACATACATACATACAAGCACGCACAAATACATTCACGCATACATGCACACATACATACATACATACATACATACATACATGCATACATCCATCCATCCATCCATCCATCCATCCATCCATCCGTCCATACATACGTACATGCATACATGCAGTACGTACGTACATACGTACATACATACATGCATACATACATACATACATAGACACACACACACCCGACAACCACTAACAAATATCAGGACACCAACGACGACAGCATCGACGACAATCACTACGACCAGCTGCCACCGCCACCACGGCAGGCATTATTGTGTTTCGCAAATTCAACGACAGCACAGAGTGTTGATCATTAACATTGTGCGTTTGCCTTTTTTGTATCAATCGTGCTTCTGCTCAGCACTGCCTTTAATATGCATGCCATCAGGACCGTTCATGTAGCTAGGGATATTAGTCTCGAACTTAATGCGACGGTTGCAACCGTCCCTGTCTGTCAAGACTACTTTGACGGAGCACTTTGCTCCAAGGTTTGGGCCAGTGCAGATCTCTTCCGCTCGTGACAGCTGATGCTCACCCGGATCGGTGGAGGCGCATTGCTTAGCTGCGCTTTGGCGGCATGCTGGCACAGGGCTTACCCTGCTGGCTGCTTTGCAGAGAAAGTAGAACTAGACTTGCGAGATTCCAAGAACCTGCTGCAGTGACGAGCACATGGAATATTCATCGAACTCATCTTCGTTCGATTAATGATGGCCGACCGTTGTCAACATCACGTTCAAGGTCATGTGCAAGAGATTCGCCCTTAAGGGTTGCTTTAGAGTCATTAAGGGGTGCTTTGAAGGTGTCCTTAAGGCTACGTAATCCTACACCCTAGCAACATATCCCCGAAGTTGCGAAGTTGTCGTGCAGGGCGAATTATATATGCCCAGGATCCAGAAGACATGCCATCTGTAAGGCAGAGACTGGACACCTGGAAGCTGTACACTAGTTGCTGCGCCAGAGTCATGAACTTACCGTCCAGGGCCAGGGCACCTACCCAATCGACCGTCGAGTCCCGTCCATGATGTTTTCCAGTTTTGTCATTTTGTGAGACATGGCGATATGCGGGATCCGACACTGCCGACGGCAAAAACGACATTGTCTCTCTGAAAGAAACTGTGCAGCGCTCAAAGTCCGGCGAGCTGCATGGGCCAGATGGGGCATGTTGAGCGAGCGGGCATCAGTACTATCACAGCTATACTATACGTATGACCTAGGGTCGGTCTATAGGTTTTTCAAGTGCATGGGGGAGCTAGTGCTTGATGCCCTTCTTTAGATTCACTCGGCGTTTATAGCTCGTGTTGATGCAGGGTCGTGGGTGCTCCGCTTAATTCAGAGAACACGTGCTTAGCCTTGCTGTGCTCGCCCTTGACCGGGGTCATCTCCGAGGATCCTGTTGCGCTGCAGCCAGAACGACAGACGCAATGACTACCGCGGATCGGTATTTGCATGCAGTTGTCGCAGCCGTTCACTTGCGCTTCTACTCGATAGAAGTAAGAAGAGCAGCAGCAGCAGCAGTCGTCGTCGCCGTTGCGGTTGTCGCCACCCTCGTAAGCACAACAAAGACAGCGTCTGTGGTAGCAGTCGTCATCGCAGGGGTGGCAGTGCTACCAGGCTTTGGAGGCTAAACAGGCTTGGAGTTGAAGGCCTTTTCGGGTAGCACACGCCCCAGTGTCAGGCAGTAATGGCGTAGTGGACGACGCCTGCACACACCAAGGCCGTGTAAGTTACTGGCCACGAGCAGAGCGAAGGAGGGAGCTTGAAATCCGCAGCAAAATGCTACAAGGTATTTCGAGAAGGCTTGTGTCCACCCAGTCCAGTTTCGGGCCCGGGTTTCAGTGTGTTAAGGTTGCGGTCCAGAGGCTGGGGATTTCAACTCATGTATCCTTGTTTTTAAGCCTGTCCGCGCACAACAGCATATTCACCACACTGAAAGGGGAGGGGGGGTTCAAAAATGAAAGCTTCAGCTATGGAGCCCCCGCTCACACCAACACTTTTCCCACTTTCCCCGCCTTCTCCTCGTTCACATCCCCATTATTCACCCAGGCCTCCTTCATCTCCTTTCCATCGCGGAGCCTAACTTTGACGAGGTTGCTCGTCTCCATCAACACAGACACGGGTGTGCGGAGTGGTGCTTCCAGACGCCGGGCTGCAGCATCAGTCAAAAAGGCGACCTGCGGTCCAAAAAGTGAAAACAGAAAAGCACAGAATATGACCTACGCCCTGCACAAGCTTCAATTTTTGAGAAAGGGAATTAGTAATTAGCATGTTGCAGGCTTTGGGCAGGATCCCTTCGGCGAACAAGGGTCCGGCAACTGTGCCATCGACTGCAAAGGAAATCACAACCTCTGCACACACCCTAACCTGAATCTAAACTATGCCACAGTGCATGGGCCCTGCCATGCGTTTGAACAATCACTCCTCGGGGTTTGCCCCGGCATCGGGCCGGAGAAGCTTGTCGCTGCAGGGCGAAGAAGCCTGGAACGACACAACTGCTCCTTTCCGGTACCTGCGTGTAGTGAAGAAGATGGTGCCGCAGCCTCTACTGACTGTGCTGGCGATGATGGTGACGATGATAGTAACGATGATGGCGATGATGACGGTGATGATGATGCTGATGATGATGATGATGATGATGGCGAATGACGACCGAAAAAACATGATGATGGTGATGATGGTGATGGTGATGGTGCTGATGATGATGATGGTGGTGATGATCATGGTGATGATGATGACGATGGTGATGATGAACAAGCATGGCGATGCACAGGCTGATGATGGTGGTGATGATGATGGCGATGATTTTGTCGACGCCGGTGATGATATGATGATGATGATGATGAAAATGACACGAGGAAGACGATGATGCTGTCTTTCTCATTGTTAGTATCATTAAGACCGCTATGTCTCTTACTGCTACTCTTATCATTGCAGTTATGATGAGTATGATGATGAGGGATCATTTGGTGATGATGATGATGATGACGACGACGAGGATGATGATGATGACGATGATGATGATGATGATGATGTTGAAACTGCTGATGATGACGATGAAGCTGGCGATGATGATGTTGATGATGTTGATGAGGAGGAGGAGGAGGAGGACGACGTCGACGACGACGGCAGCAAGGATGTCCGCGGCGGCTGTGACCATTATCAATGCCACCGCTGTCATTCTCCTCAGCATGGTCAACATCATCATCATCATGATCCTCATCATAACCATCATCGCCATCTTCGTCCTTACCAAACATTATCATCCTCATCGTCGCCTCCAAGGTCATCATCGCCATCATCAACAACAGCCGTCGAGCAGCAGCAGCAGCAGCAGCAGCAGCCGCCGCAGCCAACCACAAACACTAGCACCACCACCACACTTTTCTCAACAACATTACCAGCTTCGTTGGCACACCATGACATATTCATCCCATGGTCATTGCCAACATCACCTTTGTCGTCACACTGGCTCAACTATGTTTTTTGTCCAGTTATGCAGGCATCGAACTTTTCACTGGTAGCAGAAGGCAGAAGGATAAGCGCATGTTAGGAATCCATGCTCAAAGTGAGTTCCAAGAAGAAGACGCCAAACACGTCCAACCAATAAGATCGCAACCACAGGATTCGTTGTGTGCTACATGCAGGTTATTGCGCCGTGAGCGATGCTGGTTGTAGCCGTCAGAAGCCAGCCGGCTGCAGTAACGGCCAAAGAACATGAGCTTCCCCATATTTCACAAACTCCTGAGAATCGCAGATTAAACACTTCGCGCGAGCCGTGCACTAAGCCACCCGGAGGAACCTTCCTTCTCCGGAAGGAGCATGATACTTGCACGTATTGAACTGCAACACTGTACGATCTCAGGGCATCCCAAACAGACTGCCAATAGTGATACTCAGCACCCATCATGAGCGTTTCTGCACCACCCCCGAACGACTGAAGTACTTGGGGGTGTTCCCCCGCCAAATCAGCAGCACCCATCATGATAGTTTCTGCACCCCCCTGCAACAAGTGAAGTACTCGGGGGTTTCCGCCCCCATCCCCCCCCCCCCCAACCACTTTCCATCCCTTTCCAGGGGGTCCATGACGGAAGATGCCAAGTACCTTGTCACAGCTAAAACGGAGCCTTACTCGGCCGATACAAGTAAATTAGGCTAGGCTAGGTTTGGAGGCAGCCAAGAACACATTTTGGTCTTGGCCTCCGTTTTGGCAACATCTTGCCTCGGCGCTCACTGGAGCACTCCGGTGGCGGATGAGTCCATCGCTGCGCGGAGAAGAGGCCTGGCTCGAGAAAAGCATCGCTTGTCTTGCTGTTGTCATCACCAGCTTCTGACATTACGGCTGTTCAGGCTCTGTCTCCATGTCGAGGGCTCCAGGCACTTAAGTCAAGGAACCAGAATGGCCGAGCTGATTCTCACATGGCTTCAAACCTGGCAAATTTACATTCGTGCTGAGAAACACCCTCTCTTACCGTCACGATGACAAACTTCATGAGTGCGGGGCCCTGGCAAGTGGAGAGCTTTTGGGAGTTGTCCATGCCGACCAGCAGCCCTAGCAACAAATGCATGGAGCACCATAACTCGACGAGCTGAGACAGACGGAGATGGTGTCGATGGCGGCTGAACCTGGCTTCTGGTCGGCATTTCGGAGGTGCAGGGGGGTGATGTGCTTTGACGTGGAGTCCTAGTTCAAAACATAGCATACTTGAAATTGTACTTTCTTTTGCTTGCACGGCATTGCCCATCATCTTGAACCCTCAGGCATCGACAGCCACCCTGCACATTGCCAAGCCATGATTTGGGACTTAGGGGATTGGCGTTTTGCGGTACGGGGTGTCTCACCTGTTCAATGGCTCCGGAATCGATGAGGTGATTACTTTATGGCATTGGACCTACAACCTGAATCTTCCCAGGCACCGTCACGGGCATCGGTACATTCTGCATAATAAGGAAGTTCGCCGCCATGACCTGCTTTGAACTCCGATGTGGCTTGTGCAACTTGAGCACAGTCACCAAAAAAACAAGCTTTCTGCAGGGGCGCTACCGTGATCCATGACATGAAGCTCGCAGTTCTTCTCCACTCAAACCTGTAGGGCGTAAGGCGAAAGGGCTTGGAGAGACTCCTCCCGGATCGCTCCGGTTGGGGTGAAGAATCTGCATATCAAGTTCACAGCATGCCAAGCAAAAACGGAAGCCATCATCCCATAGATTCTTATTGAGCGAACAGGCAGCGACCGTCTCCTATTCAAACGAACGTCTCCTCGTTTACCAAACCACAAAGTCGTGAATGAGCAGATTGGTGCACTCTGAACTGCAAACAGTATGTCTAGCCGCACTGACGCCAGACCTTAGTCCACCCCTCACCCCGCCCAAAGAGAAACCCAAAGGGACGATGCACCCTGAATCCGAATACGAAGCCTCCAGGCGCTGGTTTCGCAGGCAAAGCTCCTGCGCTGAGGGAGCTCACAATGAGGGGGTTCCTTAAGAGTTCAGGAAAGCCCTGGCTCTCTATAACCCCCGTCGGATGAATATCGCGAACCTCAATTATCAGAGGAACGAGGAAGTTCTCACCAGGTTGTTACAATAAAGTTTGTGCTTTTGTGACTTCGGCCAGGGTTCTGGTTCAAGGCTTCGGGGTTTAAGGTTTGGAGGTTTAGGGTTTCGGCTATGTTCGTCTCTGCCAGACTAGACAGGACCTCGAGTCTAGAGAGTCTAGGATCCATCTCGTGCAGCTTACTGCTAGGGTTTGGGCCGTAAGTAAGGCCAATGACAGGACGTTTGATTCAGCTTATGGCCAGCTGCAGTCTGGCAAGCTGTGAAGTCTATCACCCTCCCTATCACTGCCCCCTAACCCGCTTGAAACCCTGAAGTCCGGAATACTAAATGGAAGTCCTACTGTAAGGCCGCATGTGACATCGGAGGCCTCTTATCAAGGCGCACCAAGATCAACCGAGTACTATTCCACGAAGTGCCCTGGACTGAACCCACACCTGGCAGAAACACTGTGCCACCCCCGACCCTCATCCGATTTGGCCATTCTGACCTGATGGGCTGCAAACCTCTACATAGGTCACCTTACATCCTGGTGAAACCCTTGCGCACCCTTTTGAACCCTTGTAAACCATGACAAACCCCGAAAACCCACACCCAACGGCCTTCTGCAACCCTCTGAGCTCCTCGTTCCGGCTCCGAAGTGTCGCAACCTCTGCCCGGAGGGAAACAATCTCTCCCATGTCCTCGTCATACCTGGGCGTCTGGCAACTGATCCTGAATCCGGAACCGACATCCTGATAGCTAAACCGTCATTCCTCTGCGTTGAACCCTTGCATACGATTTGGAGGAGACCCTGAAGCCCAAAGCCCAGAGGTAAGGCAGGCGAAAGACAGAACGGCGGATCCGGGAAGGGCAAAAGGGAGAGCCATGCTTCAACTGGTTAGGTCCACAAGGCTGCCGTGAAAATCTTCAAGCCGCACAACAACAAACCACCGCCGCCGCCACCACCGCCCAGCACCAGCACCAGCACCGGCACCGGCACCAGCCCCACCCAACAACCACAACCGCGACGATGACGACCACAACAAAAAACTGCAGCAAACACAGCAACAGCAGCAGTAGCAGTAGCAGCAGGAACAACAGCAACACCGAAGCAACAACAACAGCAACAACAGCAGCAACAGCAAACACATCGCCAGCAACAACAACCAACACAACAGCCACAACGACGACCACAACGAACGCAGCCGCAGCAACAATGGCAACAGCAACAGCAGCAACAGCAGCAACAACAAATAGCGACGACAACAACAACAACAACAATCACAAGAACAATCACGACAACAACAACAACAACGACAACAACAACAACAACAGCAGCAGCAGCAGCACAGGCCAAAAACAACCACGACCAACACAACCACAGCCAAAACGACGACGACGGCCACGACGACGACGACGACGACCACAACAACAGCAGCGGCATCAACAGCAACAGCAACAGCAGCAGCAACAACAACACAACCAACGACGACAACGAAAACAACAATAACAGTACCAGCACCAGCACCAGCAATTACAGCAGCAGCAGCAGCAGCAGCAGCAGCAGCAGCAGCAACAGCAACAGCAACAGCAACAGCAACAGCAACAACAACGACAACAACAACAACAACCACCCACCACAACAAACAACAACATTAACAACAACAACAACAGCAGGAACGATTACCACCACCACGACGACGACAACAACAGCAACAACTACAACAACAACAATAAGCATACCAACAATAAGAAATTAAGCCAGTCATGGTAGTAACGAAGCTAACATTAATTCGGATGACAAAACAACGACAACCTTATCAATAACAAGAGTAAACAGAACACTAAGATTACACTTAATGAGAATGATAATAAGAATGACCTTGGCAATAACAAAAACAAAAATGATGAGGTTACAAAGAATGAGAAGCAAACCTATCACTGTGGCGGGAAAGCCCGACTGCAGATTGTGGTCCCGGATAGCGCCGGGTGTGCGCAAGTATGCGCCGGTATATGCGCGGGTATATGCGCGAGTATGCGCAAAGTATGCGTGGGTATATGCGCGAGTATGCGCGAGCATGCGCGGGTATATGCGCGGGTATATGCGCGGGTATATGCGCGAGTATGTGCCGCGGGTATGCACGGGTATGCGCGAGTATATGCGTGAGTACCGGTTTGCGCGGGTATGCACGAGTATGCGTTCGTATTTGCGCAGGTATGTGCCAGTATACGCGAGTGTGCACTGCGGCGGGAAAACGCGACTGCTGGTGGTGGGGTTACATTATATTAACCATATTATGTAATATATGAGAAAATAAATATTACATACTGCATAATAATGCATATCATTATGCATTGTATATCCGAATTTACACCGTATCTGACTCTTACTAGTGAATCGTATATCATATACCATACAAGTTGTATGCTTTACAGTAGTGAATACCATGGTCCATGTTTCTGATAGCTGCTATACATTGTAGTGCCACTCCGGTATGCTCGAGCACATTGGAGCATATACTCGAGCGTACTCGAGCATACTCGGGCGCACTCGAGCATACTCAATCGTACTCGAGCATAGTCGAGCACACTCGAGCATACTCGAGGGTACTCGAGCGCACTCGAGCAGGCGTACTCGAGCATACTCCAGCGCTTGCGCAAGTACTCGGAATGCAGTCGCCCATCGCGTCCGCAATGCATACATCTTGTACTGTTAGTCACACTAAATTGTAATGAGACCAACATCAACAACAACAGCAGCAACAGCAGCAGCGACAACAAAACAACAACAGCAACAGCAACAGCAACAGCAACAACGCCAACAGCCAACAGCCAGCAGCAACAGTAACAGCCAACAGCCACAAGTACAACAAGAACAACAGCCAACAGCCACAAGAACAACAAGAACAACAACAACAACAGCAGCAACAGCAACAGCAACAGCAACAGCAACAGCAACAGCAACAGCAACAGCAACAATCACAGCAACAGCAACATCAACAATCACAGCAATATCAACAACAAAAAGCAACAGCACCAACACCAGCACCAGCACCAACACCACCAGCAACCACAGCAACAACGACAACCACAAAAAACAGCAGCAGCAGCAGCAGCAACAGGAACAGCCATTGATAACCCACTGAGCCATAAGAATAATGTGCGCTGTGCACCCTTTCGTAGCAGCGAGTTGCGAGCAGCTGATGGCCCGGAGAGCCCTTTGCTGTGCTTCTTTCAGGTCTCTTCGCGTCACGATGACATCACCGTGCACTGGCAGTTGGAGACCCGTCTTGGACCTTTCTGGGACAAATGCGGAATCTAGGGTTGAAGGTCATGCAATTCAGGTTTACGCAGGGCATGAATCTTCAGTTTGCCATCATGTCAAGGACTCGGAGTTCCAGCCCAGCGAGCTGTCTGGGGTTGGGAATACCTCATCACGAGACCATAGTCACGATCGCGGTAGCAACACAAGAACCTTACAGACGTAGCGGGGACACGGCTCCAGAACAATGCTGCTAGTCATGGCCAGGCTGGCAGTTTGAATGCACGACTCAGGACCATTACTGTACGTCAAGACCTCAAACAGCGATCTCCGGGCTGCTGCAAGCGCGCAGGTTCTCAATGACCCAAGGGGTGGCATCTTCGGAGACTCCCCAAAAGCAGGTTCGGACAGCCCGGGGCTCTAGGGCCTCTTAGGGTTTGCGGCGCAACATCATGGCTTAGGGCCAGACTCTCCTTCATCCCGTCTGGCATTTATATGACAAGATGCGAAAAGATTGAAGCCCCAACCCCAAGCCCCAACCACCGAAGCCCTCAAGGCTACATCCTAAACCCGGAAACCTCTCGCTCGCCTCTTCGGTCGTCCGTGCTCCGGCTTCCAAAGCCTTTCGACTGCTTCGGGAAGTCCGAAACCCTAAACTCCAAACCCTAGGTTTGGGATTCCTGGTTTGTTCGGTGCTCAGGGTTTATTGAATTGTATGATAAACTGCCTCTCAGAATTGGTACCTGGCTAGCTTTGACTAACCACACTGTAGACCAACATCCAGCAGTTCAGGTCTTTCAGGATACTGCAACAAGATGTCGTAGATGTCTTGAACTTCATATTGGAGGAAGTCATCGGTTTGAAAGGGTGGTAAGACTGTACGAGTAGCAGGCCCACAAGATTGAGTGGCGGAGGCAGCGTCGACTCATCATCATACTCGAGAACGGCCTCAATCCTCGAGAACGCCCAGGAGGTTTGAGACATGGACTGGTTCTTCTCATAGGTGCTGTTCATAACAGCAATGAGCAGATTCACCAGCAGCACATTGCAAACGAGCGCCAGTATGTAGACCAAGATCGTGGCTGTCGTCCTCGTGATGGGAGGAAGAGTCTTCAGCTGGGCCAATGCCGCCTCATCCATACTCCCCACAATCGTCCAGAACGCCCAGGTGAGGCCCTGGCTACAGAGTAAGCAGAGTAAGCAAAGCAGGAACCGACTATGTCGAAGCCTTATATCCACATGGCATCTATATAATCTAGAAGATGCGTGGAAATAGTTGTTGGCCGACCTGCCTGGTTATCCCTCTCCTCGATCTGCGAGAAGAGAATTGGAGTGATGGCGCAACTGAACGCACAGCAGAAAATGAACACCAAGATGAAGAACTTTAGGGCATCCTGATGATGGCAGCAACGAGAGACAAAAGCAGGTTGTCGCACAGCAGAAATACGACACGGTTCTCAACTAAGGCCGACTGCCCTTGTTCCTGACAAAGCGATCACTAAGTCTCAAGATGGCTTGAAGAAGCCGGCTGCTGCTCCTAGAAAGTCGCTCGCACACCGAAAGCAAAGGCTGAGGTTGCTCCTTGGCCATCCCGAAGATGGTGATCAGAAGGGTTCCGAAATGCTCCGAGTTCTGAAGCACTTGCAACACCCTGATCCAACCTGAGCTGAGGAGCTTTTGGGATGGGCTTCTGGGGTTCTGGGCCCCCCGGAAGCGCGCCGAAGAAGCCGAATATATCTATACAATGATCACCTGCTGCTATCTTATACACAATAATGGGGCATCGGTTCAGCTCTCTTGGGCAATGAACGGCCTGGGACACCAAGCAGAGTGCAACCCAAGCAGCAAGGCAGCAGATTCATCGCATGCATCACTTCCAGCACTTGCTCCTGAGCTGTCTCGAACTCTCGGCAGTACTGACCATGGCTGTACGCGATTCGTTCAATGCCATACGTGGCATGGGACACAGGAGCAAAACTCAATTCCTTGATGTTCTTCTCAAGCAAGAGACGTCGTTTTTCTTACTGCTTGCAGACTCGCCTCAAAGAGGTGCCCTGTCGCGAGACCAGCGTATCCCTCATAAGCAAGCCCTGAAGAAGCTCAAATCTTGATGAGGCGACATGCAACGGTTCTCACGGCACAAGCAGATCTGCCCTGCCCGTCGCTGGGTCGCGTGCGGGTCACTGAAACTCACTGCAGCTGTGTCAGAACACGAACGGTCCCTACAGCACCATGGAGCCTGTTTTCAGCAACAAGCTTTTTGAGGACTCAGTTCTCAATCCTGCAAGCTATGATCACTAAAATCTTTGTTTGCAGATGCATCTAATTTCCGAGATGTTACAAACCATCAAAGTCTCGGGCTTGTTCATGTCCCGGCTTTGGTCGGCCAGGAGGAGTCCAAGCACCAACGCTGAAAGGAGCACCTCGAAGCAATGTAGGGGAAAAGTAATATTAGTCTTAGTGCAATGCGGAAGGCCCTACGGCATGATGGTGCTTGCGGTGTACCTCAGAGTCAACCGACGCGTCCAAGAATCACGCAATGAATTCTAGCAAACAGCGGGAAAGTCCCTACCTCCAGCGTGCATGCATTAGGGAGGATATCTGGTCGGAGTGCTGGGCAAAACGCTCTATTGCAGCACAAGGCCCAAAAGCCCAAAGAATGCACAATCCCAATATAGCAAAGCTTGGATCAAGCTCACGAGAAGCTACTGCATAACACCCGGGACAACAGTCAGCGAAACCCTACAGCAAGATACAGCAGGGAAGGCACACATGCGGTGTAGCAAGCAGGCAAAGGCAGCCGAAGAAGCCCTCCACAAAGTTGCGCGGTCACAAAGTTAAGCCTTGTCGTGCACATGCGTGCGCTCCCCCTGGCCCCACGATGAATGGCCCTCACAGAAGCATTACGTTGGAGCAAAGGCTCAAATTGGGCAGAAACCTGATTGCAGGCAGAAAAGATAAGTAGGGCAAAGGACTGCGCAATCCCAAAGTGTCGAAGAGAGACGCAACCAAGACTGTTTGCTCAAGCATATTCTTCACGGAGTCAGCTGAGGCGAACTGCGAGCAAGACTCCACGCAGCAGAGATTCAAACGTCACTGCGCAGTGGCGCACTACGCTGAGCCTGTTCCTCTACAGGAGAGGCAAACTGCAGAGTTGATCCCACGGAGTCATAACTCTGTGCCCACCGCACACTAGCATAGGTGCTCCCTCAGGCAAGGAATATTAAGGGAGTACTCAAGCCCACATATGAGTGTTCGACACGGGCTTTTAACGAATGGTTTAATCTGCACCGTCATTGACAGCTTTGATCTTATCCATGTTGGGCTCCTGCAAAAAGCGGGTGATCTCCAAATGGCCATCCGCAGCTGCGATTCACGACGGGGTTTTGCCACTCCGGTGGGCCTTGTCCTCGTCCGCATTGGCAGCCAGCAAAAAGCCACACAACTTCCAACTGTCCATTCTGAGCTGCGATGTACACAGGGGTGGTGCCACTGTGACGAGCCTTGTCCTTCTCGGCATTGGCCTGCAGCAACAGCCGCACAATCTCCAACTGTCCTTTCGTAGCGCGACATACAAAGGGGAGGTTCCACTCTGAAGTGGCCCTTGTCCACATTGACTGTCAGCAAAAACCGCACAACCTCCAACTAACCACTCTGAGCCGCGACGTATACAAAGCGTTGGCGCCACTCCGGTGGGCTTTGTCCTTGTCGGCATTGGCCTCCAGCAGAAGGCGCACAACCTCCAAATGCCCTTTTGCAGCTGTGAGCATGAAAGGGGTGGCGCCATCACCCGTGGCCTTGTCCTTGTCCGCATTCTCTTCCAGCAAAAGCCGCACAACCTCCAACTGCCCCTTCTCAGCTGCGACATAAGGGTGGCGCCACTCTGATGGGCCTTGTCCTTCTCCGCATTGGCCTCTTGCAATAGGCGAGCAACGTGCAAACGCCCTTTGCCAGCTGCGATGTGCAACGGGTTGGCGGCATCATGCGTGGCTTTATCCTTGTCCACACCTCCAGCAAAAGGCGTGTCACCTCGAGGTGGTCGTTCTCGGATGCCACAAATAGTGCGGTCAGCATTGGATAGCAACACATTCTATTCTAAATCTGGATCCTGTTGCCTTTGTAGAATACTCTCCACTTCTGCTACTCGGCCGCTTCCTGCAGCATCCAGTTTGAGCTTCAAATGTTTGGCAGAAGCTTAGAAGTACGACTTGAACTTGCCCAAGTCTGAACGTGTGTTCCTCATGTAAGACATCGTAATCCTCATTCGCCTCCTCCTCATCCTCCAGATCATCATCTGAATCCAGATAGACGAGACTTTGCCTGAACCTTGGAAGCCCAAACTATGTGCAAGCGCTGCTTCAGTGCCCGAACTGCAGACATCCCTGCCGGAAGCGTCTGGTGAAAGCTCGCAAGTCCAGAGAATCAAGTGGTCGACCCGAAACTGTGCAGATGCGCAGCATGTCGAGCCCTAGACGGAAAGGGCTCGGACCCGAAAGAACAAGCTTGAGACAATCATATTGGTAGTTATTCATGCTTCCATGTTACGGCTAAAGAATGGGAAGTCCTAAAATCCTTGGCTCTGGCTTTCAATGCTTGTGCATGCTCGTGCAGGGGCGCTTCATGGACGTCTGTCCTCAGGATTTCGGGTTTGGCGCTGGTTTTTTGCAGGCTTCAAGTTTTCAGGTTCCCAGATGTGAAGCCCTCGCTAAACAAAGTACCAAATGGCAAGAAGGGTAAAGCAGAGGGAATGTGGGCGGGGGCACCGTGATGTGCAAGGCGTCCAAGATGTTCCAAAAGTCGTGGATGTAGGAGTGAAACCTGGCTCGACAGGTAATCTGAAATCCAACTGAGTTCCCGAGGGCGGACGCCTAGGTCAGTCGCTCACTGCGCAGATGAGGGCCCCGATGCAGATGTTGATGCGAATAAATGTAATACCAACGCCAGCAATACTAGTCATAATTAGTAATATTACGCCAACTCGATTGTGCTCATGGGCAGCAGCTGCAGCGACGAGCCGGAGACCTTAAGCTCCAGCGTCAAACCTGAACCCCACGACCTGACTCTCAAGCTTAATAGGCTTCAACGAGGCTTTGACCATCAAGACATAGATTCGACAACCCAAGTGCGTGATGCTCCGAAAGTACTAAGCCTTTAGCTGTAGCTCCAATCCAAAGCTCCATCCAACGCCCAACCAAGAGACCCGCTGTTCTCCAATTGCCGAAGCTCAACCAGGGCAAGGCCCAGAGCCCATAGGAAGAGCAGCACCTGGATTTCGGCTACGGGTGCAGGGACTGGAGGCTCCGGGGTGCAACAGGACTCTGGGATTCGGGAAGGTTGGGCTTCGCGGCTCTGGGCTTGGGAGACGTGTCGCAGAGTACGGTTCGGGATTAGTAAAGGTACATGTCGGCATGTTGCCAGAGGGCTTAGGCTTTGCTCTTCTCAGCTCTTAGCTTGACGACTTGAAGCTGTGGAGTTTGTCGAAGCTTTCGAAGTGCAGACTTTCCGATCAGAAGCGTCATGGGAGCATGGAAGACCAAATTTAAAGTTCTCACCCGGTTGCGGCATCACAGTCAGTAGTGCCAACCCATAAAGACGAGTGCTGCCCTAGTATGAATTCGCTTGTAGCACAACACCTGACATTTAAATGTTGAGACTCGTATGATTGCAGCACAGCAGGCCTCCATGAAGCAAATACTGCCCACCGCCAACAGTCTGTAGAACACCGCATAAGAATAGAGAGCGACGAAAAGGCAGCGGGCGATACCATTGGTCCACGCCTTCAGCTTGCATAGAAGGATCTTGGGACAGAAGTTCTGTACTTCCCGAAACCGCCGCAAACTTGACCCTGCGGTTGTTCATGGCTTCTGCCATGATGATCCAGTTAGGTAACCCTAAATGCTCACGTTTGGTGGCTGTTGGCTGGAATGCAATGAACAATGTGTCTGCTACTGACGAGTATTCGCCGAAATGGAGATATACTATATGTAAACAAGACTGAATATGACCATAGCAACAAGACTATGAATAAACAAACAAATAATACAGTGTGTATCTGTCATAAACAGAAACAGGCATGCATGCATACATGCGTACATGCCTGATCCTGCCTGCCTGCCTGCATGTGCCTTCCTTTGCCAGCTTCTGTGCCTGCCTGCGCGCCCGCCTGCCTACACTGGGCCTCCACACACACACACACACAGATATATATATATATACACACATACACACACGTACACACATACATACATACATACATACATTCATTCATTCATTCGTTCATTCATTCATTCATTCATTCATTCATTCATTCATTCACATACACAAACGCCTATACGCGTATACACAGATATACACACACAGAGGCGCGCACACACACATGCACACGAACACACGTTCAAACAAACAAACAAACAAACCAACAAACAAAAACAAACAAATAAAACAATCCAACAAGCGTACATACATACATGCATACATAGATACATACATACACACATACATACACACATACATACACACATACATACACACTCATATACATACATACATACATACATACTTACTTACTTACTTACTTACTTACCTACTTACTTACTTACTTTCATAATTACATACTTACTTACATACATGCACACATACATACGTACATTGTATACATAAATACATACATGCATGCATGCATCCCACACGCACACGCACACGCACACGCACGCGCACGCGGACGCGCACACGCATGCGAGCACACACACACACACTCACTCACTCACTCACTCACTCACTCACTCACTCACTCACTCACTCACTCACTCACACACAAACAAACACAAACACAGACACACACACACAAACACACACAAGCACTTTCAGAGACACATATATATACACACACACACTCTTGCATCAAATCTCAAGCTGGAATGTCGTCGGTGATGTAGCTCTTTTGTTTGTATGACGCTATGATCTGCTGCTGCTTCTTTGTATACTGTAGGGGACTCAAGGCTGGTATTCATCCTCCCGTAGACTGACATGGGAACAACTCCGAAGAAGAGCTGCCATTGTACGCTCACTGACACAAGAGTCATGAAAACTCATGTCAACACACGGATTGTCGAGTCCCCTACACCTATCCACTACGGGAGCCTGGTGCAACTACAGGTTTACACGTTTGTAAACCCATCTGCCAGGTCTCGGTTGTAGTGCTTCCCCTGCTTCTTTATGTCTACGTACTCACATGACCGTTAAGTACTACTAGCCCTTTGTCGCCGTCAGGCAGGCAAGCAGGCAGGCAGGCAGGGAGGCAAGTAGCAGGTCGGTAGGGAGGCAGGGAGGTAGGTGGGTCGGCAGGTAGGTGGACAGATAGACAGATCACACAGAGTTCAAGATAAATCAATAAATAATTAGATTATAGATACCAGCGGGTAGATAGTAGCTAGCTAGGTCGGTACATGGATAGATGGAGCATGGCCTTGCCTGGACATACGGGATCGAGAAGAACTGCCAGGGACCAAAGTCGCAGATCTTCAGCTCTTTGGCTTGCCCCTTGGAGTCTGCACGGAGGCTAAGCCACGACCGCCAGCTGAAGAGCTTGGCATGATCCAGTTGGCCGTGATGGAAGTGGAGGTGAAAAGGAACTGGTGTCATCCAATACCTTGTTAAGGTTCAGAGTGTTAGCTTTATGGCTTTCCTAGGGCTTTCAACGTCAGGGCTTTGGGGGAACAATTAACCCCATGATCTAAAGCCGCTGACCTCGAGCCCTGAAGCCCCAGCCCCCAAGGAAAAAGATCCGTCAGGGAACTGGTCGACAGCACGCCGGTAGGTCGTCTTGGACACAAAGGTCCTCGGCTGGCTCAGGTGCAAGGCAAGAGAGACGACTGTTACCCGGACATCAGATTAGCAGACCCGCACAAGCCGAGCCAATCAAAAACAGGTCGCTCCTAGCCATGCAAGTGATGGTCAAGCACACACGGCGATAAACTATAACTAGAACCCACCGATGGGAAATCGGGAAATACATCTTCAACCAATGCAGAACACTAGTACAGAAACACTGGGGGACGGCAGAAGACAGCCAAAGGTCTTGCAACCCAGCTCGTGCGCGAGACGAAAGCAGTTGCGATTGCCTTGCCAGCGGACCGGCTCCTCTCAGGGTGTAGGCGTTGATAAGGTTCGGGGCTTGCGTCTGGGCTCCTAACACCAAAGGAAGCAGCCATAAAGTTTCCTGTAGCGGCTCGTTCTCGTGGGCCAGTCCGACTCTAGACTCTAGCTTTAAGCCGTATCAGATGTGGTACCCCTCCCTTGTAGCCACCATTGAACCGTGAAGCGCAACGAACGCCCTACTGTAATCCCCCGTCGTTGTTCTGTTTGCCCCAGAGCCCAACCCTTGGAACCCAAAGCCGATAAGCCCGCCGAAAATGGTCCAACACGTCGCACAGGCACTAGAAGCCTCTCCTGGAAGAGGTACTCCACCCCTTTCCCCGACTGAGCAAGGTCTTCCAAGACGAGGATGGCAAGTTTCTCGAAGCGGTCCGCCGATTCCTGCAATCTGGCATCATCCCAGTAGCCAATCAGTAACTGCCATGACAAACCACTCCACAACACCACTTTCATTTCTTGACGATGCTTGCTACAGTGGCGGTGCTGATACTTTCGATTGCTTCTGTAACAATCGAAATCGCTGCTGGGAACAATTATGCGGCAATTGCGGCTGTGGTGATGGGGCATGGTGGTGGTGGTGGTGGTGGTGGTGGTGCCGGTGCCGGTGGTGGTGCTGCTGTCGCTGGTTGTTTATGATGTTTGGTGGCTGTGTAGCTCAGTCTGTGATCTATTCGACGCCACGACATCCACTGCAGTGCAGATTGCAGATGCCTGGAGAGCAAGGTTGTGGGGTGCAGCTTTCCTCGGAGCTTCAGTCCTCCAAATCCTTCTTGGCCAAGCCGTCCTGGTCGGCGCGAGATGGCACCAAAAACAGCCGACAAGCCTTCACAAGCCCGAAGGCTTCTTGAAACTCATCAACATCCACATGCCAAGAAAAACGTCCTGGAACCGACAATGAAACAGAGCACTCGATATCTTGGAGATCTCGAAGACAAGCCCTAAACCAGTTTAGCCTGGTGTTTGAACCGTGAACCGACTCCTCATGCCTTGCCCTGCAGTCGCAGATCAACTCTTCACCAACGATGGAACGGCGTGGAACCCAACAGGACAACCGAAAATATCCTTGCAGAAAACTCTCAAAAGCCCTGCAAGCCGATAACACCCTATTGCATGGTTCGTGTGGCGGGAAACCTCGTGAACCCCTTACGAGAAAGAAATAAAAACCAAGGAACAAAAATGCACCATCCCTACACAAGGCCCTCAACAAACAACCCTGCCAAAGCACCTCGAGATACAGCTTGATGCAGCCATCAAGCCTCGGTAGAACCCCGCGAAACGGGAGTCGCGAAAAATCAGCACCGGAACCGACAATTCAAGACACCCCCGGAAAGATGCATGGGTCCTGGTAGGAAGCCGAGCCATGTTCCCTCTCTGCAGTGTCTCGGCAAGCGGAGGCAGCGATCAGAGCCGCATGGACAGGATCCTGAAGGGTTTAGGATGGACTTTCGAAACTGAGCCGAGGTGAAAGGATTTGCGATAACCCGGAGTGCGGTCTCCGGGTTCGGGTGTTTGTTAGGGCTTCGGGCTGATGACTGCAGGACCTAGGGTTTCGGGAAAGGAACACAGCAAAGCAATGGATGGCTCTTATGCCAACGGAAGAACATCAGCAACCACGACAACGACGACGATGGCGACCAAGACCAAGACCAAGACCAAG
>CAJNJA010098785.1:0-18993 GCA_905231915.1 Symbiodinium necroappetens
ACACAGACAGAGACAGACAGAGACACACAGAGACACACAGAGACACACAGACACAGACAGACACAGACAGACACAGACAGACAGACAGAGACAGAGACCCAAAAGTCTTGCCCGTTAGGGAGCAATGGCATCACCTCCCGCCCGACAAACTTAAGGATCAAACCGCTGAGAAAACTCTGAAAACACCTTGGGGCCGGCACACCGGGTGGCCAACTGTGTAACCGCACACTCCAAGCGCGAACCCGGGATCCATCCCCAAAAGCTGTTCGATCAGCTCATGTCACGTGTAATTAATCGCGCACTCCAGGCGCGAACCGGGATCAATCGGAACTGCCGCGCATTGACACTTACGTAACCCTGCACTCCACCCGCGAGCCAGGATCCATCTCGAAAGCTGTTCCATCAGCTCATGTCAAGTGTAGCAAGGCGATCACCCGGCGCAAACCGGGAACCCTCCCGCAAGAAACACATCGGCCTCCAGCCGCAGAAAGGCCCAGAACCTGCCGGCTCTGTCGCCCCCACGCCTGCTTGCTGGCTGCTCTTCGGCCTCAAAAAAGTCCCAGGACCTATGGACTTAGTGCCGCACCTGGGGTTGCAGCAAGCACTCCAGCGAAGGGAAAACAACCACAGCAGGCCAAGGGGTTAATATACACATGTATACATAGAGGGAAAGAGGAGTATGGGAGTGTCAACATCTGTGAGGCTTGACATGTGCATAAGAATATGACATACAGAGACTCGTTGAAGTCCAAACCAAGCATTACGACTTCCCTGAGAGTCAAAAATCTTCAACATCATAACCGCAAGCCCTCACCCATCTACCTTCAGAATCCCTATACCCCTGAACCCCAGAATCCCGAAAGGTCATGCCAGCCCTAGGAAGAGGCCTTAAACGCTCCCTAATAATTGAGAGGCCGGCCTTGCACCCTAAAAGGTACGTAGTGTTTTGGGTGGTAGGCGGTCTAAGCCGCAGTATTTTTTGTCCCAGCCATGTGCTCTTATTTTTTGGTGTGTTGCGGCGCCATCCCACACCGAAATTGCCACCGATGCGCGTCGAGACCTAAACACTCGAAGCCGCAGGCCTATTGGAAAGCGCGCGTGGAGTCGCAGGGGCAGGCGGGACTCGAGAGTTGGGCCGACCCCCAAAAAGTTGTTTTTTCTTTCTTCGAGGGCTGGGTGCATCCTGGAGGTTAGGGTTGTGCTCTATTGGGGCGTTGTGTACCGAAGGTTTTCGATGCATGTATCAGAGAATTCGAAGGCTTTAGGTGCTGCCTCTCTACTCTTTTCAACATCTTGAGATTCCCGAAGCCCTAAACCCTAAATGCTGCAGGGGTTTCGGACAGCAGGCCCCTAGTGTCCGTGCCTTTAGAATAAGGATCCGATTCCCCTACGCCCTGAACCCCGGAGACTACGAGGGTCTCATCAGCAATGCCGGCCTCAAAGCAACCTTTCGGCCACGGGAAATGGGCACAACAAGAGGTTCACTTGCCCTGGACACTCTGTGTATTAAGATAGGAATCCTTCATGACGTGCGAAGGACCCTTTGCAAGCTCAGTTGCCTTCCTTTGTGAATATTGGAACTTTGTTGCAAGTACAAAGTGGCTGCCCCAACATCCCCGGACCACGCAATCTCCAGGCCTCACTCACGTCCCAGAATCTGAAACCCAAAACCCTGAACCTAGAAGCCCAGAGCTAGTCTACCACTTTCATGAGCCCAAGGAGCTAATGTTTGATTTTTGGGGCTTCAGGTTTTCATGGGAATGGTCCAACAGGTTGAGTGCTTCGAGGTTTCTGACGGTTGGGTTCGAAATGTTTTAGGCTTTTGGGGATGGGAAGGGGAAGCACTCTACCCATCGTCAGATGAAGCCGGATGTTCCCACCTAATCCCCGAAGCCCTGAATCAGGCTATGATGATGTTATCATTTTACAATATGTTCTTCCGTTCTATCCTGTTCCAGTCTACTCTGGTCACCCACTTTCGGTTATATCACTTTGTATTGTATTAAACCACAGCATGTCATATCATGGTGTATTCTGTTGTGTCGTGTTTTATCACAGGAAGGAATTATGGCATGTTATGCAGTTCTTAAGCATGGGGGTTTCAAGGCATGACACTCCTAAGCCCGACGGGCTGGAAACAGTTAGCCGTAGCGTTTGCACAGCATCGGGTTCTCTGTTGTTTCGGGCAGGCTTTGGGATTTTTGTGTTGTTTGCATAGGAGTTTTGGGCTCTTGGTTTTGCTTGCAGAACCCATGGAGAAAGCGGCTAAGCCCTTTTGCTCTGGTTGTTTTTGATATAGGTTTGAGCCCTATAACCTCGAAATGGAACACCCGGTGCTTCTACCCTCCAGGTGCTCTCTGAACTTCGAAGCATTTGCTCCTCGAAGTCGTTACCCCTCTATGAGGCACAGCGGGTCGGAACGGTAAAGCACCAACCTTAACTGCGCCCCGCAGGGCTAGACCGGTGGAAAGTGTATGTTTTGGTGCTGCTGCGGCTCCGTTGCGGGCCAAACCCTAAACCATCCCGAATTGGGGTCAGTTTCGGATCTGTGTCAGAGGGTTTGGGGCCGAGGGCTTGTCAAATGCAGGCTAAAGCTTCTAGACTATCCTGGTGTCTATCTACATGCACTTAACTCGCTCCGTGCAACCGCTTATTGGCTTCAGCTGTACGTGTTCCTGACCTACCTCCAGGCCTCGTGTACTTCCAAGGATTTTCTGGTGAAGCTGCCAAAAGCCCTGAACCCTAAACCGAATATTTTGGCTCCCACCCGACAACCTAAACTCTAGAACCGCCATCAGTCCTAGGTACTATCAGGGAGACCCCTTACAGGGGAACTTATGGCTCTCTTAAAGGGGATCATAATTGACAGGGTCTATGTTCCCAAGGCTGCCCCCTAATCCTAACTCCTACTCGAAGGATTCAATAATGAAAGCGCCTTTATGAGGGTCCCCTGTCAGAGCTTCTGGCAGGTTTTCGAGGACAGAGGGCTCTGGGGTTTGACGTTTCGAAGAACCTGGGAGGGAGGGAGAGCGAGAGAGAGAGCGAGGTGCAGAGATTAATTTATGGGGGTCTGGTGCCTCGAGCTGAAAACCATGGAACATGCGTTTTGAGACCCCCAAGTTTGGGCTGAGTTTAGAGGTCGGATGATGAGGAATATCATTGTCGAAATCTGTTCATCCGACTCAATTTGGCTTTGGCGGTTTGGCGTTTCGGTTTTAGTGAGTTGGGTTCTCTGAAACACTGTATCTCGCGAGACGCAGCTTATCATTCGGATCGGTATCATAAGAGATGCGTACTGTTTGGGGATATGTGCAACCGATCTTGCTGTAGAGAGACTACCCGGGCATGGAGCATTTGCACTTCAAGTGATGGATCTTCGTTTGCAGTCTTCTCGCGTGGGTCTGCTCCGGGTGGGGAGAAGTTCGAGTTGGGGGCCGGGGGCTTTCAAAGACAGAGCTCATGGTGTTGAGGGCTCTTCGGATTAGCTCGCGTTTCAATGGGTCGTGCGCCTTGAGATAGGTTATAAGGTGCAACGGATACGAGGCAACTGTGTGATATATATATATATACACATACATAATTACATATATATATATATATCTCTCTCTCTCTCTCTCTCTCTCTCTCTATCTATCTATATGGTTAAACAAGCGGTGAAATAGCCTTGTTTTATGTGTACTGATTATGTACAGTGGTATACAGAGTGTGAACGCACCCAGCTCCCAAAACGCAGCCGACTTTCTGCTCGTCTGGCTTGCAAAGAGTCATTTTCCGACTCCGCCAATGCTACATTTAAGCCGCAGAGGTTTCGGCGTTTGTAGGGTTTAGGGGTTTTAGGCAGCGCATTGCAGCCCCTCCTAAAGAAAGGGTTTAGGGTTTAAGCCCTGGGCCCGTAGCCTAAATCCCTCAAAACCGTCGGCTGACTGTGCTTGGACCAAGGACCACCGTTGTACTTTGCAGCACTGTATGCTTTGGGCGCACCGTCCCTACTCACAACCTACATGGTTGATCCCCAACAACCCCATGAAAGTAGAAGGTCAGCCTTTTGAGAGTAGTCCCGAATTCACGCATCATACGAGCCCAAGAGTCTGAGAAGCTGGAAATCTGGGCATTGGAAAACAACTCAAGGGCAATACCTGCTTAAACACCCTTACCCAAGAAGGTGACTGAACCCTGAAAAATCGCCGCTATTAAGACAGCAAGTATTTTAAAAAAACCTCAAAACAAATCCCTCAACACTCAACCCGCAGAAGCACATAAAAACAAACTTCTAAACCCTAAACTTCAGCCGACTGCCGAGCAGGTGGGTGACCGACCGGAAAACCTGGTTGGGCCGCCTGCGCTTGGGTATCTGGCCGGGGGGGCCCGTGCCGGTTTTCAGTTTAGGGTTTTTTAGGGGGTTTTAAGGGTGTTTTAGGTGTTTTAGGGTTTTTAGGGGTTTTTAGGGTTTTAGGGGTATTTAGGGTTTTAGGGGTATTTAGGGTTTTAGGGTTTAGGGTCTCTACCCATAGGCTCCTAAGTAGTTCCTTTATGTGGTTTATATTTCGAATCCCATAGGGTAATCCCAAAAAGGAACTACTAAGGAGCCTTTGGGTAGGTTTCAGGGCTTCAAGTTTTAAAGGGTTTAGCGCTAAGGGCTACAATTCAGGCCTTCATTTCCAGTACTTTAGGGCATGATTTTCAACATGGGGTAACGGTGTAGGGCGTGGTATTCAGGTTCAGGGCTTAGTATTGCAGGCTATACGAGTCAACTGTGAGGCACCGCTACAAGATGACAGTCAGATTGCAAGCCGTAAGGGGTGGGAGTGGAACTGTTGTGCATTCCTAAACTCTACAGAAAGGAACGCATTTAAATCTGAACCCCAAGCCCTAAACCTAAACCGTGCGCGGTTCTGTTGGGATCGGGTCGAGGGAATTCTTGATGAATCTTACAGGTTTGAGGATTTGGGAGCTCACTGACCTTAGAGGGGCTCTTTAGGGGTTTGGGGTTTAGTGTTTTAGGGTTTAGGCTGGGCCTTGTTGCATAATGGAGTATGGCTAATGCCAAACCCGGACAAAGCTTGGCTGAGCCTTGGGCTTGGAGAGCCAAGCGGTTTCTACACTTGCCCCGAGTGCAGATGAAGCAAGGTAGCAACTAGAGGGCGGTTACGAAGCTGCCTGTTCCCACATGTCGAGTGTCAAGGGGTTCCTAAGTTCTATGCTACCAGCCTTTATTAATGGCTGACCAGCAGGCAGCTTCGAGCAAAGGATTGGCCCCTAGAGGTGCACGGAATGCAGCGACCAGAAAACGCTATTGTAGGATTGTAGGGGCCTTAATTACCTTACCGTAATCTTTAGAAAAGGGTCTTGGGGGAATTTTATACTACACTCACAATAACGAACCCCCAAGATAGTCTTGGTAATTGTTTATGCACCTATATTAAACGCGAACCCATCCCAACCAGCTCAAGAGCCCGCATGTGAAGATTGAACAGAGGCATCGCTGGCTTTCGGGGATGCTTCCGCCTTGCCCAAAACGCAGGCCGTCTCCGAAGATTTGAATTTTTTTTCATACTTTTTCTTCTTTCGGGCTTCATGTGGTAATAATGATTACCCTAAAACTTCTACACTGCGGAGCTTCATTCCTTGCATTCTTCGGGCCTGGTGTTAAACCCTAAACCCTAAACCCGATTCCCTACAATAAAACCCAAGCCCTAAATCCCCTACAATACAACCTAAACCCTACATCCGATACTCCACAGTAAAGCCCAAACCCCAAACCGGGTTCAGAGGTCATCCTGAGGCCGGATTCCTTAGTTCCGGAGGGCTTAGGGGAATCGTGACATCGGTGCACGCACCAATTCTGCAAAGAAAGCCAGGCAGGGTCGACGGATGTCGATGGATGCCAATAAGGCTACGAGCTGCTATTACCTTATTACTTCATAGAGAACCCCAGAGCCATCTGGCTGAAGTAGCTACCGCAGTGACTCTTTTGACCCTCTGTTGCAGACGCGAAGCCTGACCCATCCCTAACGTCACGGTCCCAACCGCAGGTGACGCTGTTCGGTGGCAAAGGTGGTGTGGGCAAGCCTTTCGACGGCATGAGTATTCTGTAAGCCCAAACATGCACGAGATGGAGGGCGGAATGCGCGGGCATAGTATGCATTAATATCCCTTGTGGTTATCATCTCTCTGTAGTTACATACTATACCACAATATACCATAAAAGCCATGCTCTTCTTAGTAAGGCCCCCCCCCCCTTTGTTCGGTGATCTCAAGGTCGAGAGAAGCCCCGAACTCAGCCCTTAGACTCCCTGGAGCCCTGCTTTGGGCGGGCCTGGCTTCCTTGGTTACTTAGGGCAACAGTTGCTCAGCCCTTGGCAGACGCAGAGAAGGCTAAAGGGTTTTAGGGCTTTGAGGTTTGGTGTTTGGGGTTTAGGGTTTTAGTACAATTCTGTGCAAAAAGGGTTTAGTGTCTCGAGTTTGTCAAATCAATATGAGCATGGGGGGGGGGGGGAGGAAATGAATGCGACATGCAAGCTGGAAGCACCAAGGAAAATCAGCCGGCATGATGATGATCCAAACATCGGTGCCGACGGCTATGAGACACTCCAGAGCCAACTACAACCCGAAACCCTCGAGCAGTTAAGTTCGGTGAGTTGGAAACCATAACTCCTACTAGCCCTGGAACATGCTGATTAAGCCCTAAAGTGACCCATAAGCCCATGTAGACACCCTCTACCCCAACTCGTCCGGATCTACCCACCTTTCAAGTGCGAGGGCCCGAGGACCTAAATCACCCTAAAGTGGGACCCTCAGCAACCCTCGCGCATCCTTCAGAAAAGCACCGTATAAGAGCGATTATATAGGAACGCTTTAAAGCCCCTTCAGAACCCTAAATCCTACAACCTTGGAGGAACCCTTATTAAAGCCCTATAGAACCCTTGCGATGTCCTTTAAAACCGCACTCTCAGGACCTCCATGTCTTCGGCGATGGCGGTGAAGACGGCGATGGATGGACAGCGTGTTTGGCCCTCGGGGTCGCTGCGGGGATTTTGTAAGGTTCAGGGTTCTGGGTTTCGTAGTCGCAGTCTGGCAAGACTTGAGTCCAGTCGCCAAAAAAAACGGGAGTTTCGTAGAGGGCCCAAGCCTTAGCCATAGTCCTACAGTGATGATCTTGGAGCATCACCAGCCTTGGATTCACTGGTCCACATCATGCTCCAGTAGAATCGGTAGGAGCCGGGCCGCCCCTCAAGAAAGAATTAATGTAAGGGCCTGAATAATTAGAATAAGGTTTTGGGGTAAATTATGCTATAATTATAACAAGGAACCCCCCAAAATAGTGTAGGCAATTGTCAAGGCCCCTATATTAACACCGAAACACTAAAGACCTTGAGTATCAGGGAAGCTTCTAGGAGAGGTCGAGTCGAGCCCGGCCGCTACCTCTCCTTCTCAACATCGACGGTGGTTCCAAGTTCGAGGGTTTAGTTTGGGTATAGGGTTTTGAGTTTCGGGTTAAGGATTGAGTGTTTAGGGAGTTTTGGGTTGTGTATATTTTGGGGGTTTCGGGTAAAGGATTGAGGGTTTAGGGATCATCACTATTGTTTCGCCTTCCTACTGCAGCTATGAGCAATAGACAAGGGGCCCGAGCTTGGACAAGGACCAGGACTATTCTTTCGGCTTCTTTGTTCTAACTATACTACATAGTGTACCTGCAAAATTAAGCATCCTATTCTAGCTTTTGAGGAACAGCTCACGACATCGTCATGCTTGACTGAAGTTCATTGGCGAGGGTTCATGAAAGGATTTAAGGGTTTCTATACGGGTACTAACTCAGGGTCATAAGGGTGCTGTACTACTCTTGGGACTTACAAAGCGGCCCCAATTTAGAGAACTACCCATGTCGTTGTCTGAAGCTCAGAGTGGGGTTTCCTCATTATGGTAACTTAAATAAAGTTCTTTAACAAGAACCCCGCAAATTAGTGGTACTTGTCTTTGGGGTTAAGATGCTACTGATTACTTTTTCTATGAGGGCCCCTGGTTTTCTTGTTTTCGGAAACTCCCGTATAGACCACTGAAGCCGTAGTACAGCAGGGGCTTTAGAGTAATTAGAGCAGTCTAACATACCCTGGTTATAGTAGTAACAAGGAAAGCACTACTGATGATTCAAACCACCCTAACCTTACAACCGAAATCGCCATGTTCGACCCTTTGAAGCAGGGCCCCAATGGAAAAATGCGAGTTAAGTCGCAGGTCCGAGTTCTGAAACCCGAAGCCCGAAACCTTCACGCACACTCCCCAAAGTCAATACCCGAAGAAACCCCGAAGCGGCTGAAGCCGAGGCTTTGAGCCCGAAGCCCCCATTCTTTCAGAAAGGTCCTCATCATCTCCACCGACCCAGCACACTCTTTGGGCGATGCCCTGGGATGCAAACTTTCGGCCTCTCGGCGCCTTAAGGCCTATAAGCCCTCTCTCCCGACCTTTAGTGTGTTCCTTGCAGTGGGTCTAGGGCTTAGGGGTTTGGGGGGTTTAGAGGGTTTAGGGTTTAGGGGTTGGGGGTTTAGGGGTTTGGGGTTTAGGGTTGGCCATGCCGAGGCGTCCGCGCAGGCGGTGGAGAACTTCGCGGGCTCTGGAGAGCTGTTTGCTATGGAGGCGTCGACCTCGAATATGGGCACTATGTAGGGCTTTGGGGGTTTTGGGGTTTAGGGTTTAGGGAGGTTTAGGGTCCCTGTATTGTCTTGGTTGTTTGCTTCCTCTTATTTTGCAGCGAACCTCAAAATCTCCATGCCTTACCCCAAGAGGTCATTGAAGAACCTCGGTGACTTACAGTGCGTTGTTGCAGGTCCCTTGTAAGGAATTCTAAAGTAAGAATTCTGTATAGCTGGGTTGTACATGTAGACGTCGAGCCCGCAGAAAAGAGGAGCATTATGGCCTTCAATAATGGTCCCGCACTCTCCATGCGTTGGCAGTATTCGTTATTTAAGAAGTTCGGAGTCAAATCTCTGGGTGCATGGTTTTGACCCGGCATGGTTTCACTCCAGGGAGTGTCTGTCTAAATTTCGGGCAATTACTCGGCTCGTAAGCCTGGAAGCATTTCCGGAAGCTGGGGGACTGGGTTCGGAATTTCTTTAGGATTAGAGGTATGTCTCAGTGCGCAGAGCTTGATGTATAGGTGCCGCAAGGCTCGATAGCAGCTGCCTGACAGTGTTGTTACTGTTTGTATGTCCGCACATTTGTTGAAGCTGAACTATCTAATCCAGGAGTATTTGTGTGCCACAAGCCTCAGCCCTAAGCTCCTAAGCCAGCAGAGCGCCAAGCCCCTAACCCGTCACAACATGCCTAAACCTCACAACTCTTACCCGTGAGGCGCTTGTATCAGCGTTTGTTTTGCATGTTGGAACCTGGCGTTTTGGGGTTTCCGAGATGCCACAAAAGTTGAAGATTGCCATGTCGGTCTCGGAGCCCGAATCCAGAATCTAGACCTTTGGTTATCAAACATCCTTCGCTGACCAAGGACTGTGTTGGATCAAAGGCCCTGAAAGAACCCGGACTTTCTCAGTCTCTAGTAAGGCCCTAAATTGATTAAATATCCTACCGCCAAGCCTAAACCCTATACACTACACTCTGACTACACTCCACAACCCTGTAGCCCCAACACTCTCTCTCTACACCCTAACACCTTAAACCCTAAACAAACCTAACCCCTGGACCCTAAGCAGCAATCCCTATACCCAAACGGCCTCCTGATTATAAGCATACTTTACAATACCACCAAAAATTCCAGAGTCTGCGAATCAAGGCTCCTATTTTGCAAAAGAGCCCCTAAACAATCCCTAAACCCCAAAAAAGCCTTCCGATTTAAGGATATAGCACTTATGAATGGAAGTCATAATAAGGAGCCCTAAAAGTAGGTTCTCAAGTGTCTAGGTATACCCTAGCAACCTTGAGCCCTAAACCCTACACCCCAAAACCCTAAACCATGAACCTGCAACCCTAAACCCTCAACCTTAAACCCCAACCCCAAAACCCGTAAACCCTAAAATCTCAACCCCTAAACCCTAAAAGCCCTGTCAAGCTGCCTTAAATGCGCGCCTCGGAGGTCGACACGGCCGCTGCCATGAAACGCTTCCAGGAGACCGCCGAGACCTCAGAAGCTCTACACTTCGAAGAGCCCGAGTTTAGGGGTTGAGGGGTTGAGGGTTTAGGGGTTTAGGGTTTACGGGTTTGAGGGTTTAGGGGTTTGTGGGTTTACGGGTTTGAGGTTTTAGGGGTTTGTGGGTTTACGGGTTTGAGGGTTTAGGGGTTTGTGGGTTTAAGGGGTTCCGAGGGTTTGGGGATTTTGGATTTCGGGGTTTTGGCTTTGGGATTTCGGGGTTCAACGTTTAAATTACGGTCTTCAGGGTTCTGGTTTTAGCAAACAAAACTAAACAGACCCTAAAGCCCCAAACCCAAAATGCCTCGCAAAGGTCCGCGACGCCCTTCAGCAGAGGCAGAGCGACGGCGGCATCGTCGGGCAGGTGTTGAAGCAGCTTCCCATGCAGGCAGGAAGCGGGCCCTAAACCTTACATCCCCAAAACACGACCTAAACGCTGACTAAGTAGAGTTTAAGGCCCAATGTGGGACTTAAGTTAAGGTCGTGCTGACACAGTCCAGCTTTTCCGTTTCTTTGCGGGATCTCCCTGCTGAAGCCATGAAACTCTGGCCATATTTTTGTTTGTTTGAAGTTTTGGCTTCGGCAGAGCATTGAGCAGCAGTGTGTTTCGGATATGAGCTCGGCGTGGCAGGGGCTTCGTTCGTGGCCCCAGTCCGGAGTGCAAGGTAAGTTTGTGGAGGCTATCCGAAACCTGCCGACTATTCTAAACCCAATTGCGCACTTTTAGGTACTTGGGACCTTGAGGGCAAACCCTAAACCCTAAAGTCCTACAACACCCTAAACCCGAGACCGCAATTCAAGATTGGGGGACCTTCCTGACTTGCTAAACACACACCTAAATAATGCGAGGGTCCAGGGTTCAGGGTTTCAGATGTGTTCTATCCCCTAAACCCTAAACCCTTCAGGATCGTTAGCTTATGGCTTTGCTCGAGTTCAGGCCCTCCATGTTATTTTTGCAGAACTGGTCTGGGGCTGTCTGGTTGGCATAGGATTGCAGCACTAACTTTCGGGTTTAGGGTTCAGGGTTTAGGGTTTGGGGTGGGGTTGTATTCGTCATCGTACAGACTAAACCCTAAACCCCAGCTTTTGGCATTAGAAGCCCTAAACCCCTTGTCCCTAGACCGGATGGCCCCTGAACCTTGCACTTCCTAAACCCTAACCCTGCAGTGAAAATAAAATAAGCTCCTCTCCAACCGTACCCCCCCTAACCCTCTCGAAACTACACCCTCTTCGCATTGGGCACAGATTCAGCCCCAAACTTTTCACCTCTTCTGACGCAAGGTCGTCGGAAGGAGTTGGTCAGGTATGCAGCTTCGCAGATGCCGTTCACCTGTGTCTAAGGGCTTTGGGAAAGCTTTGGGTCCTAGCGTAGGTGTTTGGGGCTTAGGAATTCAGGTCTAGGCTTGGGTGCTTAGATCTCGGCACCACAAAACCCTAGGGACCAAACCCGAAAACTTCAGCCTCGAAGCCTTTCTGTATACTTCCTACTTAAAAAAGGCACTTCTAGATGCTGTAGGCGCCTCTATGAATACTCATACTGTCTTGGAGTTTCTGCAGGATTTCGTGGATCTCTTCGACACCCTCCCGCCGGGCAGTGACGAAATTGTGGCGCTGACGGAGGTTCTGGCGTCCTGGCTGTCGTGAACCTAAAAGAGGTCGGCATAGGGGCCATACGGATTCGCCTAGGGTGGGTTGGTGTACATTTTCCTACAGATACATAGCCACTACAAGAGGGATACTATGGCGTAGCTTCTCAGGCCCTAAATTTCGATCTCTTCATGGTATAGGGTTGAAGGTGTCTAGATGACTTCTCGGGATTGGGTCTAGAGCCCAGAGCCTTCAGCCCCTTGTGGCTGTCGGAACTTTTAGGTTTTGGGGGAGCCCAAGGCCAGAAGCTTTGCATGCTAAGCATCCGAAGCCAGAGACTTGCCGATGACGCCGATTGCTAGAGTCTTGATTGCTCCTTCATTACGAGATTTTAGCCAAGAAGCTAACCTCTACAGTAAGAATCAAACCTGCGAGCCTCACTTACCACAGTGGCCTGAATCATCATCGAACCCAGCAGCCCACTGCGTTCATGGTCAGCATCAAGCGGTTCATTTGTGATCTTGTTGCTCTGCCTGTCGCCATTGCCCACCGTCCTCGTCGTCACAGAAAACCTTATCACCACTTATGGCAGTGTTTTCCAATTGCAGACCTTGCAGCTATTGTCAAGGTTTGCTTCATCCTACCTGTACGCCCGAAGCTTTTGAACTACTCTGAACCTGCACCCTACGACCTTGCGGACCTATAGCCCTGACCCCCAATCCCCAGACCTCAAACCCTGTGCCTTAAAGCCTGGCACCACCCTAAGCCCCTGACCAAAAGCAGCGAATGCCGAGCTGCTAAGGAGAAGGTCGAAAAGGAGCCGGTTCATCGGTTTTGGGCAGGGACGTGGGGAGTCGGTTTCGCCTTCAAGCGGTTGAATCTCAAGGCCGAAGGGGCACAGAAGCAAGAAGCACTGTACCACATCCGCTTTGAGGGGCATCTTCTTGTAAATCTTATGTTGAGAGACTACAAGTATACTATAAGTATAACAAGGCATCCACAAATAGCACTGGTAATTATTTAGGCCCTTATAGTAAAACAAACATGAGGTTGAAGTGCTTCTGTGGACTCCTGTGGTTTCCGGCGGTTCTCCGTACCTGCTGAAATCTACAGACCCATAGAAGTGTTCAGGGTTCTTAAACCCCACGCCCCGTGAAACCCTAAGCCCCCTAAAACCCTAAACCCTCAACCCATATGTTATGCACCTTCCAAACCCCGAAGGACCCCAGATCCTGGTCATTGCTCAAGGTTCAAACCATGGCTGGTGGCTCCGGGGAGTTTTTCTTGCAAGGGTGGGACGGTTTAGGGGTTTATAGGGTTTATAGAAGTTGTTAAAGGTTTCGGTGCCGGAGTTTTGAGCGAAAGTTTTAACCATCTTAGAAGAGCAGCTAGTTTTTGAAGAAGCATGCCAAATTAAGGGATCGTGCAGTGTGTAGGCAGTGGATTGTAGTGAGGATTTCCAAGGGTTTCTGTACTGTCCTGACGGGTTCCATCTTGGGGCTGAGGGGTTCATGTGTCGTTGTAGAGCTGTGGACGGGTGCAAGGAGAACTTCGACCGCATCATCATCGACACGGCACCGACAGGCTACTCACAGAGCGGTCTATGGTTGGGCTTGAAGGTTTAGGGTTTACGGCTAAAGAAGGGGGCCTGAATAAGCTACCGATTGTTTTGGGTGGGCTCCTTCTAGATCTTATACTTTTTGTATAAGTAGGCCCCTATATTCTGGGTCGTGGGGCAGGTAGATGGTCAGGCGTGTTGTAGGGATCTGGGAGCGAAGGTCTATAGGCGGTAAGATTTGCTTTTGGGGTCGGGCGGCAAAACCTTGGGGTTTAGGGTTTAGGGTTTCGGGTTTAGGGCTTAGGGTCCACATCGACCCTTCCTGGAAGCAGGTCACGCCGTGCGCCTCCTGACGTACCCTGACTTTCTAGCCACTCAGCTGAAAGAGTGACTTCAAAGCTTCCAAGCCGCCGAAAAGTGAATCTCATGTTCCGAAGGAGCTAGCAAGGATCCTCTTGTGTATGATCTATCAAGAGGGGTTTCTTGGGGTGAGCGAAGTCGCAGAGTGGTGGAGAGACCCTTACCTACCAGGGTGCATCGGAATACTGAGTAGCAATAAGACTAGTGACAAATCATAAGAATGATAGTAGTAATGGTGGTAGTAGTCGTAGTAGTCGTCGTCGTCGCAGTACTCGTAGTCGTGGTCGTGGTCGTAGTAGTTTTGCTAGTAGTAGAAGTAGTAGTAGAAGTAGTAGTAGTTGTAGTAGTAGTAGTAGAAGAAGTGGAAGAAGAAGAAGAAGTAGAGTCTTGGAGGCATTCGTGAGAGCACAGCTGTAACAAAGAGACTTCGGGTTCAGGGGCTTTGGGACCGCAGCTTTCGATGGACCGAGTAGCTTGGGAAAGAGAAGAATCCCAAACCCTAAACCCTAAACCGCCCTAAACCCTAATCCAAGCTGAAAGCCAATTTTTCAAGAAGGCTCCCAGAGGCAGAAAGTCCTTAACAGAGCCTACAAAGAAAAGCATCAAAAACTCGCTCGAATTTCCTCGGCCCATATAACTGCCAAAACTGTCACCCTAAGCCCAAAACACCACCCTACCACCCCGACACCCCACGCCGCGAAATCCCAGAACCCCAAAACCCTAACCACCAACCCCGAAACCCTAAGATCACCAGACCCCCCAAAATCCAAAACCCTTCCAGCCCAAAACCCAAAACCCCACGGCCGCAAACGGAGCCGCAAACCCTCTTAACAAAGACGCCCAAACTTCTACCAGCATGATTCCTTTGTTCCTACTATACTATAAAGGAGCCGAAAGCCCTACTCTCATAATTTAAGGCCCCTTCCTAAACCCTAAACCCCCTTTCCTTAGCAAGCTAAGGAGCGACTGGCTGAACGTGTGGCCAGGCTGCGTGAGCGATTTGGCTGGCTTTCTGGCGACAGCAAAGGCGGGATGGGGTTAATATAAGGGCCTTAATGGTTGGAATAGGGTTTCGGGGCCCATTATACTATAATTACAATAAGGAACCCCCAAACCCCTACTCTAATTACTTAGGCCCCTACATTAACGGGTTTGGTTTAGGGCTGATGGGTTGGGTGGTTTCCCAGCACCTCAGTCCGTGCTGAACAGGGTGGTTTCCGAAGGCTACCAATCACCGATGATGCTCTGATTGAATGAGACTGGAGCCCGGACTTTTTTTTTTCAACTCTCACGTGGGCTTTTGAGGTTCTTTGACCTCCAACCATAACTAGCAACTAGCCCCAAGCCGTGTCAAGCTTGGCTTTAGACCGGATCTCCTAAGTCCCATGTTTGAGTTTCGGTCGGAGCTTTGCCCAAGAGTCTTCAGTGGACTTCAGTGTTTTCTAGATTGCATGGCTTTGCTTCGAGCGCTTGATCATGTTGTCCGGCCGAGGCAAGCAGCTGGATCTTAAGTTGAGGGCGTAGGGCGGAGGGTTTGGGGAAAATAATAATAATAATAATAAGCAGGGTCCTGATCTGACAGTATCATATGAGGTAGGGTTTGCAGGAGGATTTTGGTGAGTGGACATACCTGTATTTCATATGCCACAATAACAACCTGTGCTCATCATTCGTACGAGAGTATCAATGTGGAGTTGGGGTTTTAGGGGCCCGTTTCATAGAAGCAATTGATGGGACACAGCTTCCGGAGATTCCAAGGGCGTGCTCTACACATGCCAAAGCCTCGAAAACCTCAGGTCCTGGTAAGGGTTTAGGGTTTAGGGTTTAGGCACTACTACTAAACCAGGAAGAACCTGTGGAAGCGCGTGGGCAGATGGGTTTTCCCCATTCCATCCATCAGAAACCTCGAGTGAACGACCCCCAAGCCAAAGAGAAACAGTGAAAGCCACAAAAAGCCCAAACCCCTAAGCCCCAAACCTCTCAACCTCGCACCCTCAAACCCCAAAAACCTTAAACCCTGTTCTGAATTCTTAGGAAGGAGCCCTAGAAGGGAACCAAAAGCCCTGAACCCTATAGAGCTCCTCAGGGAAGCCCAAAGCCCTTCCTTTAGGGTTTAGAGCTTGGGGTTTTGGGTTTAGGACTTAGGGCTTAGGGTTTAGGGTTTAGGGCTTAGCGTTTAGGGCTTAGAGTTTGAGGCTTTGGGTTTCGGGTTTAGGGCTTAGGGCAGCCAGAGGTCCGGATCAGGTGCGATCCTTTCAGTTCCGCATGATCGAGCTCCAGGCCTCGATCTGCGTGTCCTTTTTCTTAGGATAGTTATGATAGAAATAGCTGTAACAGTGGTAATATTAGAATAATAATCAGAAGTAATAATATCAGTAATTGTAGTGATATCAACAATGATAGTGAAACAAATAGGTTTTGTTGTCCATGAAGGATTTTTTATCGGCTCGGACTCTGTTCAGAATGGGTTTGCTGGGTTGGATGTAAACTCGCACGGCTGGCAGATCTCTTTCATGCCGCTTTCCCTAGTTTAAATGCACGTCTGGGGTCTTGAACACTGGAAGGTGTTCCTTGCGAAGTCTAGGCATAGGGCTTCAGCTGTTGCTGGTGGCAGTTCAGGAGCTCTTCACCGACCCGGACCGAGACCTGCATCAAATCTGGACATGGGAGTTTCCGAAAATAAGGGGTTCCTTATTATTTGGGGTCCCTAGAATAAGGATCCTACTATTTAGGGTACTATGTCAGGGTCCCCCAATTTTCGGAAACCCCACATGGGCTAAAGATGGGTTTCGGGTTATGAGGTCTCTCGGGGTTGGAAAATGGACGGAGTCATTGGGTGGACAGTCAGGACAGTCAAGTAAACCCTAAACCCTGAACCGTGAACTTTGACGGAGTCATTGAATGGGCAGATGGCTCAGGGGTTTTTGTTATTGCTGCCAGTAGTGTGCAGCGATCCAGGCTTCTCAAGACTACTCAACTTCGACTGGTGGAGCTCAATTTGTGATGGCAGTAACTCTATCAGCCTAAACAATTACCAGTAGTATTCCCAAAGAGTTCTGCAATGTACTCACGGCCCCCGTATTCCCTTCGCATTAAAATCGTGAAAAGGCTGATGTGGAGGTAGCAGTACTGGCCAGGCCAACCTGCCTCGCTGCTTTGGGGTTCCTACCTGGATATGCACCCTGCTCCCTGCAAGTCTACAGCGTGCACACCAGGATTGATTAATAAACTCGCGCGCACGCTTTTGCAGCTTGCAACCCGTGACCCTTGGAATCGTGTCGAGTTGAGAAGCTCGCACGATATCTTTCTAAGGAACCAGCTGGACTGTTCATCAGCAATTTTGGGCGCAATCAAGGAATCTCCACTGGGTTTCGGCAGTGGCGTTCTCAACCATAGCAACATTGCGCATGGTGAGTTCACCCGTGTTTCTCAGGATACGCCCGAAGTAAAACCTGGTATCGATATGCAACAGAGAAGCCTAAACCCCGAACTGGCGAGGTCTAGACCGTGAGTTATTTTGCAGCTTCGGTCTTCTCCCCCATCTGAAGCCATAAACACGATACTACTTGGAGGGTCATGGAGCTAGTAGAACTTCTGTTTTTGGTATCAGCCCCCAAAACTCCTCGAAGCTGCGAAGCATATCTGATTTGTAGCCGCTGTCTCTCCGCCTATCTGTCTACCTATCTATGTATCTACCTACCTAGCTACCTAGCTATCCATCGATCCATCTTTCTATCTTTGCATATGTATATATATATACATATACACACATAATATGTACATATGTATATGGGTGTGTGTGTGTGTGCATGTGCGTCTGTATGTACATATATAGATACATACATGCATACATACATACATACATACATACACACCGACTTGGAGTGTATATGCAGACATACATACATACATGCATGCATGCATATCATATGTATATATATATATATATATATTTATTTATGTATTTATAAGGAATACACACATACACACAGATACACACATACATACATGCATACATGCATACATACGTACATACATACGTGCATGCATACATACATACATGCATGCATGCATGCATGCATGCATGCATGCATGCATGCATGCATATACATGCAGATGCATACATATACATATACATACACTACACATGCATACATACGGACATACATACATGCATTCTTGCATGCATACATACCTACAAGCATCCATGTATGCACGCACGTTTGCATGCATGCATACACACCTTACTGTCTGGCTGTCTGCGTGTTTGATCGTTTGTTAAATACATATATATATATATACATGTGTATATGTGTGTAGACATATGCATTGATGGGTGTGTGCGTGTATGTATGTATGTATGTATGTATGTATGTATGTATGTATGTATGTATGTATGCATTTATGTGTATGTCCATGTATGTATGTGTTTATATATATATAATATGTCCAGTCCCCTGCGACCCGAGTTCCAACCGATGAAGTTTCAGACCCTTCCGCTTCAACCATGCTCGCTAAACCGGTAAACTCTGAACCTTCAGCCCTGGTCCTAGTATAGGGGCTTTAATAATTACCCATACTTTTTTGGGGTTCCTTTCATAAATAGATCATAATATGCCTCGAGACCCTATTCTAATTATTAAGGCGCCTACATGATGCGTTGAGCTCCGTGCACCCGCGAGCCCTACACCCGCCAAGGGAGCTCCTTCTCCGTGGTGACCATCCCAACGACTTTGGCATTGGAGGAGACCAAGCGTCTGCTGGTGCAGCTGGAGGAACAGGAGAGCTCAGAGGGCTGCTGCGTATAGAGTTTAGGAAAAAGGGTATACTCGATGATGAAATCGATTTTGTGCCTTCTTGCTGGCATTCTTGCGGAAGCGAGCTTCAAAGAAATATTGCGATTACTGCATACGTTGTACGGTGCCTATCAGTGTGACAGTGACTAGTGTGGACTTGGGCTTAGTTTTCTATTGTTGTTTGTGTGTTTGGTGTTGTGTTGTGGTGTTTGTTTGTTCGTTCGTTGTTTTGTTTGTTTGTTTTGTTTGTTGGTTTGTTTGTTTGTTTGTGTGGTCTGGTTGTTTGTGTGTTTGGTTGTTTGTTTGTGTGTTTTGTTTTATTTGTTTATTCTTTGTTTGTACTTAGTTGTGCTCGTGTGTGTGTGTGTGTCTGTGTCTTTGTTTCTTTGTTTGTTTGTTTGTTTGTGTTTTCGTTTGTTTGTTTGTACTTAGTTGTGTGTGTGTGTGTGCGTGTCTTTGTTTCTTTGTTTGTTTGTTTGTTCGTACTTAGTTGTGTGTGTGTGTATCTTTGTTTCTTTGTTTGTTTGTGTTTGTGTTTGCGTTTGCGTTTGCGTTTGCGT
>CAJNJA010098796.1:0-18992 GCA_905231915.1 Symbiodinium necroappetens
ACGCGCATGCGCGCAGCTGAGTCCTCTGTCCTCCCGGGTTCGCAGCGTGTTGCTGTTCCCCGGGCTCTGTGTCAGAAGGTCCCCCTCTCCCTTTCAAGGCTATGGTGCAGGGGGAAGACCCCCTACACCGCGCGCAAGTGCGCCCCCGACGCGGAGGCCAAGCATGCAGGCCTTAGCAACAAGGCCCTAAACCGCATAACCAAGACAAGAAGAAGTACGTTTGACGATGATTGGGTCTTGCTTGTGGGGATTTTCCCCAAGTGCTTTCGCTTCTCTCGACATCCAAAACGGGACTCAGCGACAGCTTTGTACCAATCAAGGAAACGTACATGAAAATGACACCACGACATCAGCTAGCCAAGGGGTTGAGGCAACAAGGCCCGAAGCGTGAGTCACTGTACCCACGCGATGTTTCGGGGCTCCACCTGTTATTCAGGTGTGAGCCGCTAAGGAAAGTCCCCTTCCCGAAGGTAGAAAGGCCATTTGCTTGAAACGATTCAGCAAGATCAAACAAGGCCAACAACGATTAGGCTGGACCTAAGAGATACAGATAGCAGGTAGGGTCTGTCGCATAGCATTCGCTTCGTGGGCCTGTCCCCACCGGAGGAGGTGCAAAGGACTTGTCCCCTGACCTTCGCGAGATGAGGAACTACAGCAGGGAGAAAGCGATGCAAAGGGCGAGGGAGGCCGGATTTGTCAACGCACTACATGTCCTGTCGGAGTGCAGAAAGCCCGAAAAGGTGATTTACTGGAAATACCGAGCTGCAACGAAGGAAGCAACAAAAAATAACAGCACGATGAAGGGCAGCAAACGTTGCAATGTTTTAGTATGCTCGGCGGTCCTCCTTGTCAAGTAATGGTGAAAGCAGCCCCTCGAAGTGAACAGCCCAAAACCCGGAACACACCACTGAATGAAAATACGGCGGAATTGTGGGCTGCTGCACTGGCACATTCGTCGAGACAGCTTCGTCTCCGGGGGCTTGGCTGTAGCTCACTGGTATTCTTCTTTTCGGAGGTGAGAATGGCTCGGGTTTCCCAAGGAGGGAGGTTTGTGGAGGAGGCAGAGAGAGCTTGAGTGGCTGCAAGTCGGTGCTTTGGTGTTGTTTGCAGTTTGTGTTGAGAGAGACAAGGGTCTTTCCGTCGTCAACGTCGGAGTGATTTTTCCTGCTGCATCTCTGGTGTAGTGTAGTGGTGAGCGTTCAGTGCATCAGCCAGGGCAGTCCGGCTCGCAGTACTAAACGGCCGGTTGGCTGGGGGTTTCTCTCCCCGTTGGATCCATGGTAAGCTTGTCGCCATGGTTGCCACTGTGGTTTATCACCCCAATTCATCTCGTTCCACAGCCGCTTTACATCGGATGTGCGATCACTCTCCCTGCCTCTCTCTCTCCCTCCGTCTCTCCCTCTCTCCCACTCTGTCTTTCTCCATCTCTTCTTCCAGAGGGCATAGGGGGTGTGTAAGACCCCCTGGCCTTGAAAGGCCCCCTGCTGTTTGGGGTGTCTTTGAAGGGGCGTGACAAGATAACGATGGTTTCAGGTCCCTCGACCTAGTTTACCAATCACAATTACAGTACACTGCCCCACTGAATCAGATAGCAACCTGCTGGGAGACGTTTACACATCGTTTGGACAGAAACATGCAAGCAGCATGGACACCATTCATATTTCAGTGAGTCTCCCTCTGTTTTGAGTTAAAAAAAAGTAACAAACAGGATCCCCCAAACTAGAAAGCTCACACCTTGGCTCAGCGTTGTGGAGGGGGACTGCGCGTGCTCCCCTCGTTTGGAAGAGTGTCTATTTGGCTCTTTCCTTTCTTGAAAGGAAAATTGGGTCCCCTTCACCTGAAACAGCGCTGAAAGGAATAGCAGCATCAACCTACTTCCCAGGAGAGAGCCACTGTTCCCTGCACCAGACAGACTTGCGGAGGGGGTCCCCCGTGAAGTAAGAAGAGAAAGACCTAGCATGACATACTCTGTTGACCCCCTGGCAAGATGTGACAACGAAAGCTGAGTCTCCAGCGACGTTCTGGTTCTCAAAGTAACAAGACTACGCAGACAACCCTCAAAGAATAGTCTCAAACGAAAAGCAAGTCCCCCGGAGACAGGCCTTCGTGCGAGCAAGCGAAACAAGTCCAACTATATCTGGAACTCCCTTTTGTATGCAAAGCCAAACACATGAGGTAACTAAGTGACAACTGATCAATACTTCAGTGGGGTTCCTGGCAGTATTCTCTCATTGCTTGCTTGCTTGCTTGCTTGCTTGCTTGCTAGGCGTTTGGGGTCAGGGACCCCAGGCCCGAAGGCCAACCCCACAACGGCTCGCGGCTGTTGTCCGGACCCCCTTCTTGGGGTATGCAGAAGTATTCTCTCATTCTCTCTCTCTTTCTTTCGGCAGGTTTACTCTCTCTCTCGCTCTACCAGGTTACTCTCTCTCTCTCTCTCTCTCTCTCTCTCTTCGGCTGCAAAGCCAAAGAAGGAGGAGGCCCCGCCCTTCCCGCGCACGCACGCGCCCTGGGTCTGATAGTCCCGAGTCGGTTCGGCGACATGATGGGGCCGGCGTTCTGCAACTCTGGATTCCCTGAACGAACTTTACTCTCAGCTCTTTCTTTCTTTATTTCTTTCATTTGTTCTTTCTTTCTTTACTCCCTCTCTCGCTCTCTCGCTCGCTCGCTGGTTCGCTCTCTGGTTCGCTCGCTCTCTCCCTCTCCATCTCTATCTATCGATCTGTCTATCTACCTAGCCACCTAGCTAGCTAGCTAGCCATCTTTCTTTCTCTTTCAAGCTTTCTCTCTCTCTCTCTCACCAATGTGCAGGGCTGTGGCTTGATAACTCGGCCTGTCCTGTCGTCATCATGTTGAGACATCGTTCATCAGGCGGGCCGCGCTGCGCCACCGGGCGGCACGACACTACCAAGACTTGCCTCAAAGGATGGCATTTAAACATCACTGAGTCTACACATTTGGCTTTAACCGCAAGCCTGAGACCTTTTGCCCACCATTCATGGACACCCCTCCACGCTTCCCTCTGCCCCAGCAACTTGAGAGGAGCACCGGACGCGCAGAGTTCAATCAAGCGTGGTTACACGATTCCTGGCCTTCTGATATCTCAGCACGAGATGGGGCAATGCTGCCACACAACTATGCCTAATCTGTCACGGCAATGAGAATGCAGCAATGGCTCTCGCATTCGCAGAAAATGCAAGCATGGCATATCAGCCTAATCACCTCATAGGCTCCCAAGAGTCAGCGGCAAACCGCAAACCTCTACCACAACTGAGGTCTTGAAGAGTCCTCGCTCCGCTGGGCGCCGAAGGAGATGGTCGGTCGTACGTGAGGAGGAGGGATGGCCAGGTGTGTCTGCGCATTGGGCTCCGAGCAGGGACACAGCAGACTCACAAACACAGCGATTTGCTTCCTGATTCCTGTAGCTTCCCTGCTGCGGTGGGTCTCGTGGTGAGCCGAGCGACCAAGATCAAGCTCTTCGGATGATGGCCCGAAGCCGGGTCGAAGCCCATTCGCTTCACGTCCCTGCAGGCCACAAGCGCAGAAAGCTCCCCTCACTGAAGCCAAGAACTGCGTTGAACTGGTCCTGCAGAAGAGCTCTCGGGGCCCGACGCGTCGCTGATTCTCTTGAAGATCGTCAGCGTCTGCAAACCCCACCAGATCTCTAATGCGCAAGACACTGGCACCAAAGTGCACGAAACTCCCGTTTCAGAGTCTGTAACAAGGGTAGCTGATGAACTTCTGGCGCCTCGTCCGCTGACATCGCCCTCTTTCGATCTTGAGCTTTGTCCTCGGAAGCTTCTGCGCGTTGGAGGCTCCGCAGACAAGGTGGCAGGGCGTCAGTGTGTCTCAGCAGTACCCCGCGAGCGAGGAGAGTCAGATTCTGGAGTCTGATACTCCAGTCCGCGACCTCCTGGCCGTCAATGTCCGGGAAGGCCACCATCATAACCTAAGCCGGCGATTGTCGGCAGTGCCTTCGTTTGGCATGCAGGAACTTGTGCAAAGTGCGGACAACAGGAAGCTTCGATGGGTCTGAGGGAAATGCAGTGGCCTCCACGTAGTAGCGAGGCTGCAGGTACCTGGAAGCCAGAAGCACATGTTGGCGCCAAGGGTACGTGCCATAGACACCACACATGACAATCCAGTGGTCGATGCCCTCACGCCCAGAAAGGAAAGCTTTCAAAGTACACTTCCGCAAAATCTCCATCTCTCGGGCCGCAACCCACAACCTCCTCTGAACTTGGAGGCGTCGCCATCTGGGCTGAGTTGGCAAGCTACGCCGACCCTGTCTAAGCAAACACGCGCCGACTCTGAAGCCCGGAAATCCCACAGCTCCCTTCCGCGTGCAACTCGAGGCCTGGCACCTCATCTGTCGGGGCCTCTGGCAAGTGTCAACTGCAAGGTTCTCATCAAGGTTCCGCAAAAACACCGAAGTTTGGGCATCTTCTCCTGATGTGTCCCACTGCGAAGTGGCCCCCGCCTTGTCTTTGTTTGCCTTCCGTTCGTGTCGGCTTCTTAGAAATTCTTGCGTCCGCTGGCGTGTCCCGGATCTGTTCATGCCTGAACCTGTCTCGCATGTTACCTTCCGTCCTTGCTGGTGTCTGCCACTCGCAAGCGGTCGTGTGACCCGGCCGGCTTCATGTTTGCCCCTGCCTCCTTGCTGTTCTCTACGTATTCCTCAATTACTCATCTAAGTTACCTTCATACGTTCCGCGTGTCTGCCTTCAATATACCTTTTGCTAATGTGAGCCACAGGGGTAGTTTGTCCTTTCACTTTAGCTTTTCATCTGCAGCCTTCGCGACCATAATTTCGCTCATGTTTCCAATGGCCAGATGTTGTGTTTCTCATCTCGAGGATGTGGCTGCCTTCATATCTCGTCTCACAGGATTGCCGTTGACTTCCACCTCTGGCATGTTTCCAGGTTCGCAGGTATTGCCTTCCCTACCTTCGTGTGGTCGATGCGTCCGTTCTAGCCCACATGGCAGTGTGGACCAGTATAAGAGTTGATGGCTGAAGTTTCACATGTCTCTCCGATTGGCCGACCCGAGGTAGGATGCCGGGTGAATAAGACCTTCCCAAAGATCAAGAATCAAGACCACTTTCGGCATCGATGCTGTGCAATCTCATGTCGAACAAAAGGTCAGAAGCCGCATCAGGACTGCTTCGATGTACTTCGCAGCGTAATTTGTCTGTTAAGTGCTGTGTCGCATTCTTCCTCGCAGGGGTTCCACATGCCGCTTGGCTGCTTTCTGCTGTATCTGTCAGCCCTGCAACTCTTCTGTCCATGCAACAATCAGAAGCCATGCAAGACAAAACCAGAGCCCCACCTCTTCCTCTTGCTTCACACTACACGTCCGCCGTGCCCTGCAGCAAAGCATCACGGCCTCTGGCAGGATTCAAGTTTTGCCGATGTGCTCTTCATACCGCATGTTAGTGCCTGCAACCTCTTCTTTCTGCTGATCTGCTTCATGGCATTCTGCATCTTGAGATCCTTGCGAACGACTTTATCGTTTTCGGAGATGAGCAGCTCAATTTCAACCCCCCCGGGTTAGGCCCGGCGTGCAAGCTACACCTGCAAATGCCGACGGCCTTCGGATCCGCGAGCAGCTTGGAGCAGTAGAAGCACACACCTAAGGTCGTTTGACCCGTTTGCCGGGTGACGAAAGACTTGTGAATCTGCAGAAATTCCGTCTGTATCTCCTCACAACGGATGGCAAAATGCATCCCAGCCACACCGTAGCACGTGGTGCGTGGCCTTCATGAACCCCCAATGATACCTGGGCATGAGCATTGCCAAACTTGGGGCGATTCTCTGATGTGGCAGCATCGGGCAGAAGGTGCAGAGCGCCTGCTTTGTGCCACCACATGAAACCGTGTCAGCAAGAGCTTTTACAGACGCGCATAGCAGCTGCCGCCACGCGCGTTGCGCCAGCCCTTCATGACACTCCGCTGCGCTGCTCGCGAAACAAGTACCTTGCTTCAGTGGCTTCAGCATGTCACAAGTTTGCAACTCCTTCTCAGCTGGTGCGGACCAGAGGAGTGCTGGTCCTGGTTGCTTCTCACAACGTGCAGCTTTTCTCATAGACAGATTGTCCCAGACGAGCCCAAGACGTTCGGGTGAATTAAACAGCCAAAAGAATCTTCCGGAGCACTTGGCGAAAGGGCAGTGCGCATGGGTCCGACATCAGCAACACGGCAACCTGCCACTTCTGTTGTTGCGTTCTTCACCACTGGCATGTCCTTTCTGATTTCCGCCTTCTTGGTACGCTGCAACATGCTGCAACCATGAAACCTCAATGGCGGCCCGTTTCCAGCCTTCTTGAGCTTGCTCAGCTCCTTGGCTGCCGGCCCGGTGGTGTGGAGGCCTGCAGGAGACATGCGCCATCCGAACCTGAATGTGAAGACATGCTAAGATTTGCCGGGGCCTTCCGCGAGTTCAATCGCAGCCTCGGATGATCTGAGGAAGAGCCATTGCTGCCATTGCGGCGTTGACACAGCGTGAAGTTCAATTGAACTTGGGGTATCTGGAGTCTTTCGGGACAGGGACAGTGAACAGAATTCAGACAGGAAGGTATCTGGTGTGCCCGGATCTGAACTGCGGACGAAACCTGGGATCACCAAGCAACATTGCACGGCAAGAACACCCGTGTCCGGTAGAGTTTAATTGGTAAAGGGGTGCGTCCATGAATGCCAGAGGATATTTGGGAGATCCGGATGTAAGCCTCCTGATGCTGCCCGAGTGTCCCTCACGCGTGCCATGTTCGAGGATGTCGGATCGGAGTGACAAATCACGATCAACATCTGCATGTAAGCAGCCTTCCGCATGCGACGCAAATAGGCTTTTTGCATGTCTATGTCTATAACGGTTATCTGCATCTGCTTTCGACCGGAGACGAGTCAGAGTCTTGCAGGGCTTTGCAACCTCCGAGGACTACGTGCAAAAGCACTTTGGATGGGCGGCTCCCTTGCACGGCTACGAAAGCCGAGCTGGCGCGTCCGAGCAGCAACGGTGTCAGGAGTGATTGGGGCAACGTCGGCATCTAGCATATCCTGGACGATGCATCAAGCCAAACCCAGACGTTTTTTCTATGCGGAGCAAATCTCGAGCCTTCATGAAGGTTGCGTGCCGATGTGATTCAAGTTACGACGGTGAGCTATCGCCTGGTACCGGCTACTGCAAAGGCCTGGCTCAAGTACCCCCTGTCTCTGTCCTCTACGATGGCGGCAGCACTGGCAGGGCGCCCAGCCAGCAAGTGAGCTTCCGCATGTGCGGCATAGCTCTTCCTTGCTGTTTGGAGGCTTCTTCAGATCGACAGCACTGTGTGAGTGCAGCAATTAAGCTGCCGATCTGATAGAGCGATTGCAAGTTCCATCCGGAATGCAGGTCTCAGTGGCCCTAAAATCATCTAGCGTCATCAAAAACTCACGGAATGACAGTGCAACAGCTACAGTTTCTGTCGCCCATACCCTTTGCGGATCTCTGCAGGTCTCGACTCCGGAACCGATGATATCCCATACCCCCGTCTTTGCAGACAGGTCCAAGCCACGGCGTGGGTTGGACGTGGTGGCTGCACACGAGAAAATTCCACAGAAGATCCGTGCGCTCCCAATCCTTCGAGTCCGGCTCGAGGGACGTGGGTGACAGGGGGAAAGTAGGGGCGGGCGCGTGCTCTTGCATTTGGGGGATAAGGCCTGATGATTTGGGATTTGGACAGAATATAAGGGCAGAGTACAACCGGGGGCCCGTACTCTTGGATTTGTTGACCAGTGCTTAAGTTTGCTCTTGAATTTGGGCAGGCGGTTGCTCAGTCCTGTATATCGTCCGGCACAATCTAAAGGAGGGGTGGAGACCCGGGAATTACAACTAGATGGGTACAATTACAACCAGATGGGTAAAACTACAACTCAAATCTTTAAAAACTGGCTTAGGTGGGTGAAACACAAGCAAATGGGTGACAATACAACTAGGGTTTTTGCCCAAGGACCATGGGTTTTGTTGAGTCATTGAGGACTGGGATGTAAAAGGATTTTTTGACATTTTCGCTGTAACTAGGGCTAGGGCCTAGCCAAGGGTCTTGCTGAGTAGTTGGGAAGTGGGATTGCTGAATGAAACGCCCAACCGGGCGAGCGGCTGCACCAGGTTCCTCCAAGCGGCACTGTATGATAGTTTTGAAAGCAGTTCTGCCAGCAGGCATGCGGGCTTACAAAACCTGGGCTCAGGAGAGCACTGTCGCTCACACTGTGGCCGTGCCATCAAGAAGGACGGCAAGGCTACCTTTCTAGCGCGCACGCTGGCTCGGAGTACACCACCCTGCACGTGGAGGGCAGTCCTGAAGGAACAGGCGGATGGGACAGCAGAACTTACTCGACTTGGAGATTTCACACAACGTGGTTTCGAAAGCCTTGCTGAGGCTGCTCTTACGCAGAAAGCCACATTGCGGCCACAATTGGCCGTGAGGTCAGCGAGTGCGAACAAACAACAACCTGTGCAGAAGGCGCAGGTGAAGCAGGTGCAGAACTTGCGCAAGGGACTTTGTGTTCCTGGTAAAAAGCACAGTCGGAGCCTTGCGCCGAGCAGTCCAGCAGCGCGACAAGCTTCCCGAAACAAAGTCGCAGGCTTACTGGAGCCACAGCAGCATCGTCAGGAAGGACCCGAAGTCGGAGATCAGCATCCTTGCAACCACTCCGGTATTGCAGCGCCGCTTTGCCCGTGCTTGCGCAGCAGGGTGTGTCGTAGCAGCCGATGGCAGGTTAAAATTCAATCTCCTGGGACGGCCTTTGAAAGTGCTTGGTTGCTTGAAACCTGCTGGCCAGTCTGGCCTCTGGGCGCTTGCCTTGACGTCTGACATGGGGTGCGACGCATGGTGTCCACAATGACATCATTTGCACAATCAACTGCAACCCCTGTGCAGTGAAGTGTCGGCACTCTTTCCCATAAGCGATGCGGAGCCAGCCTACCCTTCTGCACTCAAGTCAGCTTTCGCTGCCACGGATCTCATGTGCTACTTCCACGCCAAGCATGCAGCAAAGAAGAGCTTTTACAAACGCTTCAGAGGCGAGCCAAACCCTACCCAGTCCCTGCCCTAAACCCTAAACCTGAAACCCTAAACCTCTAACACCCTAAACCCTAAACTCACAAAGTTTTCATTGCGCGAAGTTTGTGGTGACGCTGGGCATAGTACACACTTGTCGGAAGGCAGCCACGAGGGGAAAGAAGTGGCATGGTCGGAGATCAGCCTGCACATTGACCTGATGAAACAAGCACAATCTCATGAGGACTTTGTTTCTAGGGCCAATGCGGTCAAGGCGAAGTGGCGAAGTGGTGTCAGGATAGCTTGGAAAGGAAGACTGCAGGGAAGGATAAGATTGGTCGCAATTAAAACTGGGTGAGCAGCTTCTTGCGGCAATGGGTGATTGATCAGCATTTGGCTGTCGCTGCAGATCTTGCATTAAGGCAGCAGAGAGCACCATCAAGTACACCCGGCAGGACGCTGGCAATGCAGTCGGCAGTGTGGGCGAAACACCCAACTTCATGCTGGAGCAAGTGGAAGTGGCCGCAAAGGCTCACTTCGATCCGACGGCTCCCCGGCACGTGGACGCTCAGCCTTGGCAGAAGGCATCCTTCTTTCAAAGTCTTTTTGGCACGGACAAGATCCGATCCGTTATTGTTGACGCTCGAAGGCTCCTTGTTTCTGCGCAAGTTCATTGTCAAGTTTTTTGGGGATTGGGACCTGTAAGGCCGAGCGTTGGGACGTGCTCCAGCAGCTGACGCCGCATGTTCTACATCTGCTTGCCATGTGGGGAAGACCCTGATGGGGACGAGCTTGGCATCTGCTACCGTGGACCGCTGAGTCACGCCAAGCTGAACGGGCTGTTCGCCCCTTTGTGGCGCACGAAGGCGGGCACAAAATCACTGCGGAGGATTTTGCTTACGTTCCATGGAGGGTCGAGACACCGCACCTTCGGGTCTCTTGATCATCCATGATGCAATAACATGGTTGGCTGATGCATTGCACACATCCGGCTTTGCCAGCTGCCAAGCGGTGCTTCCACGTACTGGCCTTGAACCAGCACTTAAGGAAGATGCAACCTGCCGGATGAGTTGGACTCTGCTCCACTAGGCGCCTCCGGCCGGGGCAACAAGCCCAAAGCACCTGGCCACGGATCCGTGCCACTGAAGGCAAATGAAAAGGATCTTTTCATCACCAGTCTCCGCGAGCAGCTTCGGAACGCCAAAGCCAAGAACAAGGCAGTGGAGCAGAAAACCACTGTGAAGACAGAAGGCCAAGAAACCCCGGTGCCTGCCGCGTTTCACGACCTGCGCCGTTGACATGGAATGCCGCACCGCAAGCGGCGCCTCATGACATAGATGCGGAAGGGTCCTAGACAGGAGCCGTCTGGAATGTTCGTATTCTGCACAGTGTCTTTGCGGATGGGCGGCCAATTTAAAAACCACAGACCGTCAACAAGATCTTCGTAGAAGATGTTAGCCTCAAATTGAAAGCGGAACTCTGCAGGCGTTTCCAGTCTTTCGGTGCTTCAGCTGCCGCTGTGCCGGATCATATGCTGAAGGCGTGTTCTTTCCTGTCAGATGGTAAGCTCGAGACCACAGACGTCCATGCGAACCAACCTCTGCGTGACGTGCTGAGCTTGCAGCACCAAGGTGGCTGAGTGGAAACAGCTCCCCATCAGCACAGTCTTTCCTGCGTTGTTGTAGCATTAATAAGCCTTCCCAACCTGCATGACCAGCATACAAACCGAAATAATCATGTTAAGTATTGCCTACAAGCCTTGCGTACCTACATGATCGAAACATACAAACCCAAACAAAGATGGTAAGTCCTCCTTCGTGGTCGGGCACAAAGAGAAGGGACGAATCACAACCATCATTATCCAGCTCTGGTGCTGAAACCTCAAGGCTGTACCATGGATTTTCTGCAGAGCATGTCCAAGTCAGTAGTGGCTCAGGTGTGTTTTCCACCGTATATTTCTGCCGTTTGGTTGTACTTCGACCCGGTCGGGGGCCGCTTGCTACCCCCAAATCCAACCCGCCTTTCATTACCACCTAAAATAAGACGGCCCCAAGTACATTTTGCACAAATCCAACACTACAAACAAGGCCCCCCCTCCCGTAGTTTGATCAAATCCAAGAGTACGAGCCCCCGTCAGCAGACACCCGACAGAGATGTTGCAGGTGCAGCACCCTAGCGGCTCCATGGTACAGAGTGCCGCGTCGAGCCTTGCGGTTGGAAGCTAGCATGAGGAGCGCCTCCAGAACCTTGACAGCAGGCTTATCCAGCTTGAGGGTTCCGTGTTCTCTGCAAGTGTGACAAGCAGCGTGAGGAAGACATGCGAGAATGAGCCCTGCAACGACGTATGCATGTATGCATGTATACGTGCATGTATACGTGTACATGCTAGCGTATGGATTGCCTTCCAGCGTCTCGCCAAGTTGTTCGGTCTCAAAGTGCAGGCAATGCATTGGCGGAAGGTGGCGGGGGGTGGTGCTCACGGCGTCGTGTTGGTTTGTTTAGTCAAGCCTTGCCTGACTTCGTGTAGCCATGTTGTCATGGATCTATATTTTCTGATCAGTTCTGTGATGCTGACGGTGACGGTGATGATGCAATTCATGCTTTAGGCCATGCTTGTACACTGTAGGCGAATCCTGAGGCTGATGACCTTCATGATGGTTAGCCTTCTTGGTCTCCTGCATTGAAAGACCGAGCCCCTTCGCCTGCAGCGTCAGTCCCCGACTCCACAGCCCTGAACCCTAAAAAATCGAACTAATTATGCCAGCGTGATCCCAAAACAGTGATAGCTGTGTGTGTGTGTGCGCAGATACATATATACGTATGTGTTATGCAGACTGTTCTATCATGGCTGTACATATAAATTGCATCTTTCTTCCATTTTATTGCCGGTATCCTCAAGTATACTCATTTTTATACCGTACCCGTTGACATTTTTAACATGCTGCATCTACACTCGCTTTCTTAATGTTTTGCTTTGGGATATGATACTTCAGCACATTACACAACATATATACACTAAGTCATGTGCCTCCTCGGCTGCATTGTGTTAGATTAGAGATTTTGCTAACTTGAGCTGTACCAGACTAGGTTATATTACATTGCATAGTATGGCATAGCATTGTACAGCATACAAGTAGCGCAGAGTAGTGTAGTGCATTATGGTATGGTGTAGCTTCTTCTTAGAGCTGTGTAACGACAGATATAAGATGTATCTTATATATATATATACAAACATACAGCTATACACACATACATGCATGCATACTTATGCGTACGTACATGCGCAGGCTTTGCTCTGGAAGGACGTAGCTTTGCTGAGCAGACACTGCCTCAGCCCTACTGAAACCTGAAACAGAAACTGCACGGTCACTTCAAGAAGGGACCTCCTCGTTCGGCGTCAGCCCGTCCTCGACCATGTCCTCGAGCTCTGCTTTGAAGCTCTGAAAGACTGCTCAGGGCTGCAGGCCTGAAGGAGCATACCGTCCACAGCGTCGTATCTACGATGCCACTCGAGTATGCTCAGCATGGCGAGGTACAAGTCTACCGTCCTCGGCACCTGGGATGGGGGCTCTCACTGGACCACTTTGGCATCTGACACGGACATCACGTCCCAAAGCTCCAGCACATCCAACCGAAGCGTTCAGACCCAGGGGCCGCTTGAGCCTTCGCCTGGTCAGGAAGCCGGGATGGGGAATGTCGTTCGGCGTGTTCTTGCATACTTGCATGATCATGCAACCGTATCACCAAGACCAAGAATCAGCAGTAAGCCATGTATACACCGCAGGATGGGACGAGATGCACCTGCTCCCAGATCTCCTCAGCCCAAACCAGCGCAGTCGGGCTCCGCACGACATCCTTGCCCCAAGGGCTGGGACTGCGAGTAGATTGAACAGAAGCACAAAGTAACAGTGCAAGAAACCAGGGCTGCTGAAATGCTTTGATTCTGAAAGCAAAGACACAAATGATTGCGATGTGTAACACAGGTTTGCAAGTGCAGCCCCCTTGCATCACTGATCTGCCAAAGTACACACAAGAGCAAAGCCGAAGCCAGGGCAGTGTCAAAGTCGGCACAGGCTTCTCCTTCAATGTGAACGCTGCCGATGGTGAGATAAATGGAGATCGCACTCCAGGCCCAAACGTCAGGAGACTCACCCAGAGTTTGCGATTCAAGCCTCAGGGTGAAGGCCTACCGTAGTTGTCTCAGCGGTTCTCGCAATCTCTTGGATGTGACCCTGACTGATTTTCTCTCCAGCCTTCTTGCCAGTGTTCAGCCCACGCTTGCCACAGCAAGCGTGCTCGGTCCAGGACCTCTGGCTGGCGCATGCTAGCGCCACAGAACCCGGCAGCTGGGCTTCAGACTGCTACAATCACAGCGACCACCAGGGTTAGGTGCTGCTACAGCTTCTTGCGAAACATATATAATTGTATGTGTGGAGATCTGGTCATCTGGCCCCTCTGCCTCAGCGCATTTGGTTGTCCGGGCATCCCGCTGCAAGCGCAAGCCTGACAGGCACCTGCAGATAGCTTGTAACACAGACCAGGTGCGCCTTCTCGCTTTGACTGGGAGATCAACGAATCAACATTGCGCCGCGACACCTATGCCTCCCGTGAGATTTTGTGATACTGGCCGGGCTCAGCCCGGCCCAAACAGACTGGACTCTTGCATCACAAGTCGAACTCGACCTACCAATCGCCTCAAGTGCGCAGACGCAGACTGCGCGGGCAAAAGGGCATCTACTTTCGGTTCGGCGGTGTGTTTGACGCAATTCCCGACCAGATCGTAATTCCAGCAGTGTTGCCTCGCAGCGGCATTGCAGAATCCACTGACCACCGGGGCCTCTATCCTTAAGCAATGCTCCAACGTGGTGTTTACGCGCATGTGCCACATCATTGCGAGCGGTTTAAGTGGCAGGCACAGGACTTTCGCGTTCACGGGCAGGGCTGTTGGGACAGTATTGCGAACCGAAGCTACTGGAAAAAGACAATGTGCGCTGGGGCCGAGGTTTTGGTCACATCGAAGTGCTTTGGGTGAGGCTCAGGAGTTGAAGCCCCAACAGAGCAGTTATCCAGTGTCATGAGCCCAGTGGCTCAAGCTGCGAAGGCTCGAGGTCTTGCACGGCCGCCTGAATTGCGGTGACCTCGTCCTCAGATGCTCTTTGGGCAAGCAGCTCTTAGGGTTCAATGCCTCAGTTGGGAGAGTCTTCAAATCTTCATGACTTCCCAGCATCAAATTCCATTCGAACACTGCCCAGTTAGGGTTTAGGGTTTGGGGTTTACGGGAAAGCGCCAGCAATCGCACTGCTCCTCCGTCAGAGTTTGCCTTGGACCCTTGGATTCTCTTGGGAAAACCAACACCTCAAGCCTCAAGCGCCCGTGAGTCTCAACAAGACTCCAGCCACTTGCGCTGCCCGCAAATGTGCAGGAGCTGAATGATCGCTGCCACATCCACCGACCTGCCGTCCAGAGTCCACCCCCCCGCCCAGCGGACTCTGCCTGCATATAGACTCAGCGGACCACCCACGAATGGCCGCATGCAGCTCTGGCAGCACGTCGCCACGAACGACAGCTCGTGCCTAGTTGGGGGACCACGGGAGCTGGACCGCACTCGGGTAGCTTTCTCGCTGCAGGAAGAGGAGGACTCACAGCAGTGTGCACTCTTGGCGCCTTCGTGCTTGGGTAGAGTAGCAAGGTCTTCTGCAACCCTCAAATCACAAATCCTTTCTGTTCGCAGAACCGTCTCCCGCTTGGATTGAGCACGTGTTCATGTTCGGGCTTCATTAAGTCTCTGGATGCTTCGGTGCCTCCACTGGCGCAGTGGCGGCCCGCGCTACACCGCGATGTCGACAGAAGGGCTTCGCCTACGCTCTCGATGAGACGATCGTTCAAATCTCAGCCCATGGAACCAAATGCGAGCACTGGACAGCAGGTAATCATATGGCATTGCGGGCCTACACAGCTGGCAAGCCAAGAATTGCCTGTTTCCGGTCGCTTCCGAGCTTTCCCTCCCGTTCCGGCCGCCAGAGCAACTGCGACTGCGACAGGCGCAGCATGAGTGAAGTGCGGCGATGTCGAGCTGCACGCCCTCGTGTCGGTGTGTAGCACGGCTTTCTGAAAGCATTCATGAGGCAAAGGCCTGCGATTGAGCTCCTCACCTCTGCTGCAGCGCCGGCTGCAGCGGCTGTAGAAGTGCACTCGGCCAGGAACTTCGGAGTAGGGGGGCCGGCCACATGGCTACGGAGCCATGGGCGAGGCGGCGAGGGAAGGTTCTGAGATGTCGGCTCTGCTGCTGAGCAAGCTTTTTGAGTTACGCTGACTTTTCTGCAGAATTTTTTTGCATTCCTATGGGAGCTTGGAAACGAAGGGCACTAGGTCATGCTCTTTAGACTTTAGACCTATTTCATTGTGCCTCGCAGGACAGCAGTTTAAGTTAATTTTAGCTGGGAAGACATCAAACAATCAGCTGCATGCGGGGCAACATTAACGATATGCACCGGTCTTAGCGGAAACTGGCGGAAACTCGCCTGCATGAGTTGTCAAAGCGTCAAGGCTCCCAGCCGACGAAGGCAGTCAGGAAGTACAATGGCGTCGTCCCGACTGAATTTGGGGGAATCTGTCAGAGCGCAGGTACAGCGGGTCTTCGTCGGGACACAATCCCGAATCCCGGCACAGTCTCCGTTTTTGGCATGCCGAAGGTGAGACTATGAAAATCTCTGCGCCAGGTAGACTTCCGACACGGACACTGCAAGAGGGCCGCGCCACGAACGACACACCCTGGAGCAGTGGTCGCGCTGTCCAAATCTCAGGGCGGGGCGTCGGAGGAGGCCGGGATTCTCCCGCCTCTTCAATCGAGCACGCGGAGCTCTCACACTGGGCAGCAGGAAGCTCGAACAAAAGCATCATCGTCGAGAAGAACTTCCTCGCTCTGCACTCTCTTGAACTCCTTCGGCCGAGCCATCAAGTGCAAAACGTCCACATTGGGGAAGCGTCTTTCTCTGCTTCTAGGCCAGGACAGACAGAACAGATCAAATCTGCATTGTTGAGGTGGCCAAAGCCCTCCCAGTCCTCCGATAGCATCAGGGTTCCTCTGGGCAGTCTGCCACGAAGTAGGTGCTCATTGCACGCATGAAGCGAGCGGCATAGTCCTGTGCAAAAAGATCTCGAAAAGGCGCTCCCGATTGTCTTGAGCATGACTCTTTACCTAGCGGACATGTCCAATCCTTGGGAGCGATGATTGTGGGCTGCTCCGACGGTGTCGGCGCCAGTGCAGTTTTCACGGCACTTTCAACCTCCAAATCGGGAAAACAAATGGATTGCTGTGAGCTTTTCGCAGTTCGGGGCCGCGATGATTCGGACCCGGAGACCGGCTTTCAGACACTCAGACACGTCGGTCCGAGGTCAGAGTAATGTTTGGATTGTTCTCTTTTTTAATGGTTGGGGTGACGATTAAAATATTGCCCGGCCCAGACATTTCCGGCGGAAGAAGAGTTTAGAAGGCAGACCCAGATCAGCCCAGATCCGGCCAAACAACTGATGTTGGGGCTGCGGTGATATTAATTCAAGGTGTGACAATTACAATTAAAATATTCCGAACCAGAAATCCCCAAAATTTAGATCCTCACTAGAAGGAAAGCTTGACTAAAGACAAGCTTAGACCCCTCCTTGACCCAGCTGGCAGACAGCAGTTCCTCAGACACCTCACTGAACTAGCATCGCAGAGTAGTGTTCCAGAGCCTTTTGACTCCACGCCACGGCAGTCTCACCAGATCCGACATCTCAGAAGCTCCAAGCTGGGAGAATTGCAGCGGCGATTCTTGAGGCCTCTGCCTTACTAAAATTTTACATAAACGGAGCCATTTCACAAAGCCGGCAAGGGTAACCCTTAGGAGCCCTGCGGATCGCAACAATGAATGGGGTGACAATAATAAACTCCCGCCGGGGGGGGGTTCCCGGAAGCAAGGCTTTTTTCTGAAGGCTGCTTAGAAAGCGAGACCCTCTTTATTATTCCCACCCCTCCACCCAAAACCACAACTCTGCCCCAAGAGACCCCCCGGGCAAAACAACCTCAGGGGGGGAGGGTGTACTATTACAACCGCAACACTAGCGGGATCACAAACAGCCAAGAGGCCTTCTTGTCAATGGTGAAGGCACGGAGATAGTCGATCATGCCTCAAACTTTGCAACGGACACCAGCCCGAACCCAAACCCTCACACGCAGCCCTTGCACTGCCTTCACTGCCCTGCAAAAACGCCAGCCGACCACCAATCAAAGGCTTATGAGCAGTCACCCAGGATTTGTTGAGACCAGGGGCCCAAGATCAAGCGGCCCGCAGTTGCCCCCGGCTCTGGGGGGACCGCTGCCAAAAGCAGGGAGTAATCCTGCGGAAGCTGCAGTAAAAAAAGTCAATGCAAAATCTGAGTCCTGACAAGAATTCTGTTCATCGGCTTGCTTCTGCATTGTTGCAATGACACGCGCTGCCCATGCATCATCCATCTAGATTGCTGCCACGCACAGAGCATGTGCTGGTCACAAGCGAAAGTGCGTCAAGCTTGGTTTGTAGGTCTGGTGGCAGATTTAATTAGGAACGTTGCTACGCCGGAAGTCAAACTGTGTCCTCATCAACTTCTCGGCACTCCACATGACCGGTGTTTAGGGCCTTTCAGGGTTTAGGGGGCAGTCCATCAACTCCCGAGTCGAGAGAAGCGTGGTGTCGTTGAAGATCGCAGCTTCCAGGTATGTAAGGTCCTTGGCAGGCAGCAGGAATTCTTAACTTCGTCACAAGGATGCTCGCTTCGTCCGCATAACCATCTCAAGAGATTTGGCATATCACAGGCCGATTCTTCGCGTTTGCCTGAGGGCCAAGCAGAAGCTTATATTCAAGGATTCACTTCCTCAAAAAGGCAGTCCCATGTAACCTGTTCGCAGACCTATAAGACATGTCACGTGAGTGACGGCGACAGTCAATACCGGAAACACTCCGAACTTTGTCTGATGCATAGCCCAAGTATGTCCGACTGTCGCATCGAGGAACACTTGGACCTCATCTTCTGGAAATATTCCGTTCAAACCCATCGGACCCCACATTGCGGCGGGGAGGCAGACGGCACAAGGCACAGCGGCTTGCCTTTGGTCCATTCCCGAAAGTTCCTTTGCTCGGCAAGCTGCAATTTCTTCGACCGCAAAAACGTTTTGTGCACAGGGCGTTTTCTCAGGCAGTTGCATCGCTGAGACCCGAGGTCGAGCAATTGAGGCGAATACCCAACAACTCCGAGGCTCTGGTCCCAAAACACCTTCCCCGCCCTGTCGCGCTCGGTGTTCTCATCCTCAGGGGCCTTTGCAAAACGTGGGCTGCTTCAATTCCAGCCTCTACAGACTTTTGCACTCTCCAACGTGACTTCGGTTAAACAGGTAGGACCCGGTAGGAATGATGGAACCGTCAGAGGCAGCATTCGAGGTCCTTGAAGTCTTCTGCAATCCATAACGCGTGGTCTTTGGCGCTGCTACATTCTGAACAGTTGTCGGTTAATTTTACTGGAAGCTTGCTGCTTGCACAAAAACGCCCCTTGAAAAGACTAAGGCAACGACAAGTTTTGCCCCGAAGGTGCTTGAGTTGATGTGCCTTTCATCGTGTGTCTCGCTTCTGGCGTTTGCACACGCATGCGCATGTGGTTGAGTCTGTGTGTCCGTCTGCCTGCCTTGTGTGCCATTCCTCGTGTCACCCACCCTTTCAGAAAAAATGTCGGTGTCGCTGTGTCTGTGAGTGTGAGTGTGTGTGTGTGTGTGGGTGTGTGTGTTTGTTTGTGCGTGTTTGTGCGTGTGTGTGTGTGTGTGTGTGGGTGTGTGTGGGTGTGTCTGTGTGTGTCTGTGTGTGTCTGTGTGTGTGTGTGTGTGTCTGTTTGTGTCTGTGTGTGTGTGTGTGTGTGTGTGTCTGTGTGTGTGTGTGTGTGTGTGTCTGTGTGTGTGT
>CAJNJA010098807.1:0-46873 GCA_905231915.1 Symbiodinium necroappetens
AGGTAGGTAAACCGCCCCGGAACCTCTCGGAACCCATCGCGGAACCGCTCGAATCAGAATCTTTTCATGGGTGGGGGTGGTGGGTGGGGGTGGTCTGGTGGGTGGTCAATGCCTTCATCTACAGCTCTCTCTCAGCTTTTCTGGCGTCTTCATGTGAGCCTAATGAAACCACTCCGCTGTTGGGGTACTCACTGGGTTTATGTGTTTTTGTTATTAGGGGGAGGGGGGGGGGGCTGCCCAAAGATCAGCGATTTGTCGGCCAGTTGAACATCCAATGAGCCGCATGCAGGACAAGAAGTTGGATGCCCGTGCACAGGTGCATGGTCTTGCAGCACAGCTTCTCGCGTAGAGTCTTTTGGAGGTAAACATAAAGCCTTGTTGGTGCCTGACGCAGTTGTGAAGGAGAAAAGGAAAGATTGGCAGACTCGGGAATTTCCCCAGCAGCATCAGAAGGTCCGGATGCGAACTGTCATCGAGAATGGTGAGCATCTCTCAGGTGTTGGGCATCAGAAACTCGCCTAAACCTCTCTGCCAGGAAAGACACCAGAAAGACATGGCCAAGTTTGCCAGCTTGTTGAATATGCACAACTTACCTCGCGAGGCGACGGCGCTTGAGATCTTCTGAGCTCTCAGTCGCAGGTCACGACAAGCGTTCGTTATAAGAGAGGCAGCTGGTACATCAGCTACTAGATCCTCTCCTACCACGACGAGATTAGATGGGCAGTCGGTTGAGGCAAGGCACGCTACGCTGCGCAGATGACCATTAGAAATGTGACAAAACGTGTGTCACGTGCGGGGGTTCTAAGGCGAACCGAAAGCCCGATACGCGGCAAGAGCCGCAGGAACAGCCGCAGGAGCTGTGACGCCATGCACGGAGTGTTCGCTCGCTACTGCTGCCTGAGGGACAGCCTTGCTGCAGGACATAGCGGCAGGAGAGGCACCAGCAGTCGACGAGGCTGCCGGAAGCGGAGTACGGCGCAACTCTGTGAATTTGACTTCCATTCTGGTTGTGAGGCCCAGAGCGCAGCTGGGCCGACTGGGCAGAAGCTGATTGTTCGGCACAAGTTCGATGGCAGAGAGCACCTCGTCAAGCTGAATCTGAGCCCCGCCTTTTCATGCACGCACATTGATATGCCTGCTATGCCTTCCGCTGGATATCCAAGCAGACATTGACGCTCAGATATGGTGACAGCTACCTGGTCCTTCAGAAGGGTGATGTGCTCATCTTCTTGAGGGAGGCTCGTCGATGCGTTCTAGTCCATGCTTTTTCTTTGCAAGATGATGTATGACAAGAGGGCGGGGAGAGGGGAAGGGAGACGTGTGGGGGGCCCTCATGAGGATATGAGCTTGGCGAAGAGATGTCTGTGTTTTCCTTTTTTTGTATGTGTGTGTGTGTGTGCGCGAGCACAAAGAATCGCAAAGGTTTGTGCGCTTGCGCCGCTTGCATTCCGTGGTGTTCAGTTAGAGGGACCTGACGGCTTTCCAGTGAAGATCGGACCCGATCTTCATGTTTTGATCGCATGTTCAAAGCTTCATGTTTGCATTTCAACTGTTGGAAGTACGCCCATTTCAGCATCTGCGCATTGGTCCCTTCCCCTCCTTGCCAAAGCTCGCCGCCCACCAATATGGCGAAGGAATCAGACTGGGCCTTCTGTCGACGTGCGGGGTGCCAAGTCCAAGCCCCTTTTTTCTTTCCGGTTCAGAAGCCTCAAGAGCACCAGGAGGTGCCTGGCCCTGGACCTCTGGAAGGATGGTCTGCAAGCTCAGAGTGCATTCGGATCTGGCAGACCACGTCGATCATGCCTTATTCGCTGCCGTCGAGAATTCGAAGGTTTCCGCCCAACTTCGCGCAAAAAATGGCTCAGGGGGCAGAGGCAAAAAAAGCGCGATGCCTGCGTGTACTCACCATCCTGCAGCCTCAGAAGAACGACTGGCCGAGTGGCCGGATCAAATGCATTGCAGGGTGGCCGCAAGTTGCACAGCGGCTCAAGTCTGAGCCTAGGCAGTCCTACGCCCATGCATGCCCTAGCCATTCGACCTACCCAGCTGCGCAGACACTTTGAGACGACACGGCTTGATGCAAAGCAGTCGGTGCTGGTCGTGGCTTTCCCATGAAGCCTGCATTGCCTGGAGCCAGACGCCCGGGAAGGCCAGCCGCCAGCTGCTCTTCCGGCCCTTTTGCAGAGAACTCCTCTGAGCGAGGCATGCGACTGCGAGGCCTTCCAGTGCGAGGCTCAGGCGGTGTTGGGGGGCAAAAACGAAATGAAGGCCCTCGAGATGCAGGCGGCCGAGAGTTTGGTTTCGCTGAGGTTTGGCTCTTTTGGGTCATACAGGGGTCGAAGGCAGGCCTCCTTGTCTGTGGCACCGTGGACATGGGTGAAACACGAGTGCAAAGCAGCCTGCCAGAGGTTTGCGCGTACGACCTGGCCTTCTATCACCACTACCCAGATGTTCGCGACTGAGTGCATGTCTGGGAGCATCCTGTGTCTGCCGCAATCAACCTGCACTGCCTGAGAACGTGTCAATCTGCTTCCACTACGGGCTGAACTCGCTGCAGTTCTCGGTGGGGCCAGGACCTCACTGAGCGAACCAGGCGAAACCTTAACAAGTCCCCAGTGAAATTCTCGGGTCACATGGATCCGAGCTCGAACTGCAATCGAAACAGTTATATCTCCAACATCGCTCGGATCGGGGCGTCATATATATCTGCATGGAAACTGCACTGACTGAACCTTCCTGCCCAGACCTGTGGACCTGCTAGTTGGTTTGGTGGTGGTGATGGTGATGGTGAGGTTGAGGATGAGGGCGATGATGATGATGATGGTGATGATGATGATGATGATGCCGATGCTGATGCTGATGCTGATGCTGATGACGACGATGACGACGATGACAATGGTGATGGTAGTATGGTGGTGATGATGATGATGATGACGAGGATGATGATGCTGAGGCTAATGCGATGCCGATGCTGAGGCAGATGAGGCTGATCATGAGGGAGATCCTCATGCCTCATATTCGAGCGACATTCAGAGGCCACTGCTGTAACAGGTTCCACCACATCGAAGAAAAAACCTCGGCAAAGCACTGCCGGTAAAAGCCTTTTACTTCGCTCGCACAACACTGAGGCCGCTCTCCTTCAAGGACGTCGGCTACGCACGTGCCCACCCCGAAAAAAGACGTTCTCATCCATGGGGCTTTGGCATGCTTTGGCGACAGCCTTGCAGCTTGTGTTCACTCAGAAATCTCAAGCGAGAATGCTGGTGGTACGAGCTTTGTCTATGCCGCTGGCTAAGCTTGACACGATCCCGTGAGCTCACCACATGGACTGGATCAAAAACTGACAGGTCGATGCCTCGGTAGCCGGAGAGGCGAGCAGTGATGGCTGGTGGTGACTCCTCTTTTTGAACCTTGACACAAGCAGCTCCGATATCGTACCCGCCAAGACTCCAGGATGCAGCAGGGTGATTTGCCTTTGATCATTATCATTTCAGATTACTCTCTGAACTGATGATGCGGTGCTTGTGTTCATTTGCAACAGACCTTCGTGGTTTGAATTCGGGTATTGCTGGCAGAACTGTTCAACATCTTCGTCCTCTCTGCTCGGTGCACAAAGAGCTGCAGCCTTGGAAGTTGGATGTGATCGGATAAGGTTGACATGTTGACATAGAGAATCCACGCGTTGAGGCTCCTCTCCAGGAGACTGGCTCCAACATCTTTGGATTGACAGCTGGGGTCTAAACATGAGAAGGCACTCTCCCAGGAATCGCATCTTGGCCACTCGCAGGCTGCCCCAGGCAACCTGCAGAATTTCGTGCTGGTAGCCTACCGGGGAGGCCAGCACGACGTAGACCTTTGGCACCGTCGTGTTGTAATTCAAAGCCGATGACAGCCACTGGCACACGGTTGTGCGATAAATCTATGAAGCTCCTTGCTTCGGTTTGCAGCAGAGGCTCAGCAGCGCCTGCCTGGAAGCCCAGCGATGCAGACAGTTTGCAGAGTGTCTGGGCACACCAGGACGCGCATAAGCCTGGCAAGGTCAGTGCGGATCACAGCATCTTGAGATTTAGCAACGAAGGCGATGGCGCTTGCAGCCCCTTGTCCTTGCGGCTTCAGCGCTATACACTGATGTTCCTGCTGCATGCCGCATGCAGGCTTCTCAGAATGCCTTGCGGAGCTGGGATCCTGGGTGCACAGGTTGCGTCTAGCGGCCTGCTTGTTGAGGGTTACCGGTTGCATGGCGCACAAATGAGGATTGTAGTTACCGGAAAGAGCCGCAGCATTGTCGGGCCCTCACGACGGCACGGAGCCTTCGTGAAGTCTGTTTTCATCTGCGGGTGAGAGAGAGAACCAGGTCGGGCGTCTCTCACCTGGTGCTGGCATGCAGGCCGCGAGTCTTTTCAGGAAGTCAAGCTATGGCTGCTTTGGAGTATACCGTAAAGTCGTAGAGCCACATGCCATGGATTTCTTTTGCAGCCAAATCGTCCATCAAGGTGTCGCTAGCCTGCGATGCCGCCGAACAGGCGCCGACAGCGCTGTCATTTAACTGCGGCGGGGAGGCGCTGCCCACGAGCTTCGAAGTGGATGGAAGAGCCTGTCGTTTCCTCTTTGAACTGTGGTCTTGGCTTTTTCAGAGGTTGTCACGCACGAGATTGCCAATGACGGATTGGGTGCGGTGATGTGTCCTGGTTCCACACTCCAGGCCGGACGGGATTTTGTGCAGCATACAGCATACAGTTGAAGGTTTTTCGTCAGTTTTGGGAAAAGGCTTCTCCTTACAGCCCAATCGACAGGTCTCGCTTGTTGGCCGTTTGGAGCTCAACGGTGCCCTTCGCTCAGACGTTCCATGAAGCGCCCAGTCAGTATGCAATGTGCCCCTCTGCCATCGGTGTGAGAGAGAAGACTCTTCACCCAATGCCTGAGACCTTCGGTCCTTCTGTGCAGCTCGTGAGTGGCTCCCCATGCTCGTGTGCCGAACGCCCGGATCTCAGAATCGGCAACGCACTTTCGAGGGTGAGTCTGAGTTGCAAGCATGCAGCTCGGGCTGTAGCTGCATGTAACCGTGGGACCTTGCCAGGTTGCCTGCCTTCTTGTGCTGTTGCTTCATCAGACAGAGCCGTGGAGCGGCCCTTAAAGGGCTCCTTCAAAGAGGCATCGCACTGAACTGCCCCGGCTCTGAGGTCAGTGGACTGATGTTCCTCCTGTTGCAAGCCATCGTGTGAGGTGGCTCGTTGTCAAGCTAGTCTCACCATGAGGGCAGAATCCCATGCCTTCAGCAAGCACGTGTAATATCATGGCTTGCCCGGAAAAATGAAAGACTTCCCTCTTGCGTAGGCAAGGAGCTTCATCCTCGGATGCCCACTGCCTTTGGCTGCTCGACCTTATGCCGGACGCACATGAGCTAAGCCTATCTGGACGCCCACCTCCACTTCCCAGCACTCTGTGGACCTTACTGTGGCATGGACACTCACAAGCCAACAGTGGTGCGTGCGTGACCCGATGCATGTCTTGTCGCCCATCGCGGGAAGGAGCGCGCGCCTCCTGCTCCAGAGGGCTGCTCGCAACCAGAACTTTGGCAGCCATCTGTACAAGCTTCGCACTCCAGGATGGAAAGTTCAGTCTTGGGGGCCAGCTTGAAGGCTTCGCATGCTGGCATGGCCACTCCACTCTGGGCGAGACCTCTGCTGCGCCGGCTCCGCGCAAGCGCTGGCATCGTGCCGCTGCTTCCGCTTGTGATGAGCGCACTTTCGACAGACACCTTTCTCACTTTGATCCCGCGTCTCGTGCGCTGCTGTTCTGGCAAGCAAGACCTCGTGCAGTCCGTGCCTCCGTTGTGTACATCCCCCGGCCATGGTAGTGCCATCGGCGCACCTCCTGATGCTCCCCATCCTCAACATTCCTCAACGGAATTATCGAATCGCAGACATGAGCATTGTATGTTCCGGGTCAAGCAATTCACGTGGCATTCATTGAGGTGACGCGAATGGCCTGTTCTGGTGGCACGGCGCTCGGCTCGCGATCGATGCCGCGATCGTCAGCCCAGTTTCACCCGAGCCGGCACCGCACGATCCGGAAAGGATACCCGCGCCGCAGCCACCCTGCAAGACGCACCCGCCGCAAACGGCGCCAAACCTACCCGCGGATCTCGAAACCCGACGCACACTGCTCATATCTGCTCATCTTGCTGGATATAGAGTTCGGCAGGCGCGTCTGCAGCGAAGAGAGGAAGCTGCCGCCTCCTTGAGTACGTCTCCTGCACCGCGAAGCAGTCACGGCACCGCTCCGGGCGGCTGCGCAGAGGTTGGGCACGGCGGCGGAATTCAGTGGTCTCGGATGCTCGCGGCCCCCTGCTTGAGCTGTCCATTCGCCGCATGTGTGGGGAGCGTCGCTTGGCTAGCCCAGAGACATCGCTGGATGATGTGCTCCGCTTGAATCGGCATGCTGTTTTTGTGCATCCCTTTCCTTCCTCTGTTTGTCCGCGGCCGGCAAGTGGCTGCACGTCAGCTGGGCCCAAATTAGCGAAAGACTATGAAAGACTGGAGGTGGTTGCTGTGTTGCTATTTCGCAAGAAAGCCCAGTTCGGGAGTACCGCGCACATCCAACAGACGGCAGCAAACGGGACGCGACGCCGGCGTGCGCACTTCCGTGATGTGCCGTTGAACCCCCCTTGGGTCGCCCTGATGCTCAGACTGTTGATGTTGAGGGTGCGGTTCCATACTTGCGGGCCTCCATGCCGCCGACTGTTGGCAATCTACGTAGATTTTGCGTTCACTGACGCCACGGTCGTTTCACTCGATGGCCGCTGTGCTTACGACACCATCTCACGTGCAGCATTCAGGTGCAAACTGCGTGAGGTCGCCCCGGCCGGTGCCGTTCGTCCGCCTGTGGTACGGACAGGAGTCCACCTCCACTGCATCGTGGGATGCCACCAGCGCCCGGCGTAGCATCCACCATGGTGAAGGCTGCGAGCAGGGCGACGCGTTGGCCCCAGCCTTGTATGCGCTCGGCTGCAGCCGGGTGAATGCTTGGTCGCTTTCCTGGACAATGTCTACATTGTGACCACGGAGCGGGAAGCGCTCGACGTCGTCACTTCGATGATCAAGGACCGGGCGGGTGATGCCGCTATAACCTGGGCAAGACGCGCGTTTACAACCGCGCCGGCGGTCCTGCGCCCGCTAGCATTGCTGTGCTCGGCGAAGGGGTCTGGTCCGCGAGCGAAGATTTCCGCCCTTGGCACGCCCATATAAGCCACCCGACCGACGTTGCGTCGCACACGGGCGTGCACCTGCTGCAGGAACATGAAGGAACTCCCGGTCCCCCTGCTGCCGGACCTGCAATGTGCGCACCTTGCCCCCAGACCTCTCCGCACCGTACGCACGCAGCCATGACGACGCAATTTGGCAGTGCTTGCGCGAGCTTTCGGGCGCGGCCGATGACCAAGATCCCGAGGTCGCTGCCGCTCGACACTTTTGGCGCTTTTACCGGCATGCCTCGGTGGACTCGGGCTCCAGTGTGTGGAGCGCGTCGCTCCGGCTGCGTACTGGGCTGTGTGGGCCGACGTTCCGTACTGTACTGCGGCTGCGCTGTCCGGAGGCTGCTGCGCGCTGCCTGGCTGAATTCGAAGCCGGGCCAGCTTTTCCGGCTCCTTGCTTGCGTGCTGCCGCTGCAGCCGGCACTTCACCCACACAGGATGGGAGGATCGGCCTGCTTGGAGTGCCATCCATGAACGCTTGCGACCTGCCGGATGCGACCTGCTGAAGCCCGGCGATTCCGGCTCTCGCGCCGCCCGCCCACAGGTGCAGCTGCGTTCGCAATCTGGGCCGCGCGCTGCCGCATGGCTCGGCACTGTCGCCAGCGAGGCCGGGACAACAATGCCGCCAGACCGCATTCTCATCTTGCGCCGGCGGTTATGCCTATCATTGCCCGTCGCCGAAGGCAGATGCGGGGCACATGGACACGGCTGCGGTGCCGCCGTCGATGTTTACGGCGGTCATTACAGAAGCTGTGCGTGCTTGCGCGGGGGGCGTTGGAACGATTAGTCGCTCCGACTTGTCGCCCAGCCTGTCCGCCTGCTTGCTTGCCCTGCGAACCCCTGCTCCGCTACGGGGAGCTGCCGCCCAGGGCTGGTGCAGACGGGTCCTGCCAAGCGTGCTGGTGCAAAACACGCTTGCTGCCACTTTGCTTTGGTCTCCACCCATCACCACCCCAATGTCTGGGGCGCAATCACCACCTCTGCAGGACGTTTTGTATGACGTGTGCCCGCCTGTACCCAGCTGCCTTCCGGCTAGCTTCCGGCTCCCTGAGCCGCTGCAGCAACGCAAACGTATGTATGTATGCTGTATGTCTGTGTATGTCTGTGTATGTATGTATGTCTGTCTGTCTGTCTGTCTGTCTGTCTGTCTGTTCTCTTTAATAGAGGCGCAACATCGATCGTATAGTTGTATATCGTCTACATGTGAGTCATCGAATCATGGATGGTTGCGGGCTTATAGCGGCTTGAATCCTTGGCCAAAGGATTTTATATATAGCGCCAGCATTCGAAGATCCTGAAGCACGTATATAAAGAGCCTACGTGCTCATTGATGCAAGGTCATTACTCTCTTGCCAGGCCAATAGAATCACTCGTGGGCGGCAAGTAGCAGGAGAACGGACTGCGTCCTGGGCTCAAACAACCTGTTCCCCTCGGTTCCTTGTGGTTGCCCTCTGTTGCGTTGACGGATCCTGAAGGTTTTTTTTTTCACGCAGTGTCCAGTCAGGCTTTTCCAGGCAACATTTCACCGCGAAGCACAGCACCTCCCCCCGCCCCCACGTTCTAAACTATTTCAACCCACATCCTGAAACTGATTCAGCTCGGGACTAAGGGGGGTGACCCCCCTCACCAAGAAAGGAGTGGTGATGCGAGGCATCGCTACCGGGGACGCGTTTCGCCGCTTGGTGTCACGAACCCTCGCAGGAATGGGCCGGGACCTGTGACCGAGCCACTTGAGGAAGTTTGGTGGAAGTTTTGGGTGGCGATGGGGAGCAATCGAAACCATTGTACGCATCACACAGATTTCTAACAAGGGTCAAATGATTCAGTGCCGCCGTGGCCAGGCCTCGGGCGTTTCTTCTCTCACTTGGCTCCAACAGGCTCGAAAATCCAACAAACGAAGGGTTTCGCTGGCTGACCGGCGCGGGCGCAATCCCGGCAAAAACCGAAGAGGCATATACACAGTCTGGCGGTGCCATAGCAGCCGCCTCACTTCGCAGTACCTGCCTTGGGACACCCTGGCCAGAATCCTCCTCAAAATCCAGCCCAGAATCCTTCCCAACCGAGAGGCATAAAGACAAGACAGAATCCTCCCCAAAATCTTAGCCGAAATCGTATCCAAAACGATGTCAAAAATTGATAACAGTCTCGAGGAGTCGTCGCCTCGGCCCTCCCGAGACCGATGCGATTTCGGTATGATTTTGGGTACGATTTCGGGTAGGATTGCAAGGACGATTCTAGGGAGAGTTTTCTGCTTTAGAAAGGATTCAGGGCAGGATTCTGCTTTGGTTCAAGCAATGATAACTAATTAATGATTGAGCAAGTAATGATGTCAGAATTCCCGAAAATTCCTGAGGGCTTTCGGCGTGACCGAACAAACCTGTAGAATAGTCCAGAGCAAACGCGGCATGACAACAACAATCCTCGAACAAATCCTGAGCAAATTGAAAAATCCTAGAACAAATCCTGAGAAGAATCCGGAGCAAAATCGGCATGATGAAACGTCTTCGAACAAATCCTGGGAAGAATCCTGAGCAACATGAAATCCTAGAAATGATGATGTCCCAAATCCTACCCGGAGTTGACCCGCGGAGGGCCTCAACGACTGGTAGTCATCGCTGCAGAAGTCGGGGGCCGTTGGAGTGACGAGTGCCAGCAGTTCCTCCGCACCCTACTCCGGCTCCGTGTCCAACGCGCCCCACCACCCTTGCGCGCCGCTGCAGCCCAGGGCTGGGCGCGCCGCTGGTGGAGTGTGCTGTCGGTTGCCCTGCAGCGAACCGTCGCCAGCTCCGAGTCTGGACCATGCCGCCGCTGCCTGGTGCGCCAGACGCGCTCCCATTGGGCGACGTGTTGGACCTCGCGATAGCGAGCGCCCCGAGCCGGCGGCCGCTCCGCTAGCACCCCGTAGGCGGCTTTAGTTCGTAGCTTGCACTGGGACCGTGGAAGATGCTCGAAAAAAAAGGCTTCGTGGGGGAAAATGGTAAATAACAATTTCCAGTGCCCAGCATGCTAAAAATCTTAAAACGGTAGTGTTCGGTTCTAGACTTCGGGTCCCTATCTGCCCTCCTTCCCGCTGCCGTTCGGGCGACCCCATCGCTCGCGTCGGTTGCTGGTTGTAGGTTGTTTTTCTTTGTGTGGGTTTCTCTAGTGCCCGCCGCCTGACTCCGTCTATACCGATGCGTGCCCCGTTTGTCCGATGCATCCTTAAGGCCCGGAGACGCCCTTTCTGTGGCCACGCTGCGGCCACACGTGAGGCTCACTAATGAAAGAGGTATGCGTTGCCCATAACATGTCGGGACCGATGGCCGCCTGAAGCCCGGAAAGCTTCACCAAACACATTTTGCCGTTTTGCTGCCCACGCATTTTCTTGGCAGACTCGGCGCACCCCGCATCCGATGCAGCCTGACAAGAATTGCCGGACCGCCATATGCACTTGGCCCCGACCCACGAGCGCCGAAGCGGCCGAGGGGCCCCGGACGAAAACCATCCTCTCTTGCAAGCCGTGCCCAGATGCCGTGCGCATGGGCCCCGAAGACTCGCAGTCGACATGCGCGAGTACAGCCGCGGATGGGTCTGTTGCCGAGGCTCTCTGCCGCAGGTCCTGCCATGCACTGGCCAACGTCTTCCACTACCCGACCTGCCTCCTGCTGCTGCTGCTGCTGCTGCTGCTGCGAATTAGGATGTTATTTAACTCAAGACAGGCTTGAATCTGAAATCAAGCCGGGTTTAGGGTATGACAGATATGACAGCACCTCTGCTGTAAAAACCTTCCGACTGAGTTCAAGCCTGTTCCTAATCCAAAGGCTTTAAATCAGATCCAAGCCGTCAGGGAGCAGCTCATACTGCGAATTCCAGTTTGCATCCAGTTTCAAGCTCCCGTTGGCGGCGCACTGCTTCGAATCATTCCTTTTGTTTGGGCTTCAAATTGGGTTCAAGGCGGCCACTGAAGACTGCTTCCAGACCAGCTTTACATCGAAATCAACTTGTTCAGGACCGAGCTGATCATGGGCTTAGAGTCGGAGTCAACCTTCCAGACGAGCAGGCAAACAATAGCTTGAAACCGGAGTCAACCCTACACCCTAGCAGGTCCAGTTAGTTACTCCTTAGCTTTCTTTAGTTGCAGTCCTGGCCAGTCCTTGAAGTAGGGATGCCTTGTACTGACCATGCTTTACCGAAGAAGGGAGGCCGCTCCTCCCAGCTCTGCTGAGTCGTCCTCGTCCGCGGATTTGCAGGAGGAGAACCCAGCAGGCTCAGCTGAGGCGTGTTTGTCGGTGGTTGCAGACTCGGCAGCAGGCGGCCCTCCGGTTGCAGACTCAGCTCTTGACTCCTCCACGTTTGTGGCTGCCGAGAGCAAGGACAAGGGTAGCCGTGTGAGTGTGGGCTGGGCAAGGCATGCGATCAACGTGCGGCAATGCGCACAGAAGTGGCTGCAAGAGAAAAGCATACTAAGACTGTGATCGCCAGTGCTGCTTCCGACTCCGCCAGCCAGCGCCGGATGCAAGCGATGAGAGCTACTTTCTTGTTGTAGAGCACACGAGCGCCTGCACAAGCAAGAAGGATCTTCTGCAACGGAAGCTCCAGCTAGCTCGTGAATATGCTCTGCAGCACAGTCCAGCTCGAGCCATCAAAAAGATGAAGGATGCAGGAGTGCCTGCCCAGGAGTTGCCCAGCATGGTGCAGCTGAAAAACCAGCGACCCGGCGTCAAGAAGGAGACAGACTACTCCACGGACTGCTTGCAGCAGCTGAAGAAGTCTTTGGCTGAGCCACCAGACGGACTATGCATTTGCCATGACAAAGTTGTCTGTGAGCCGAAAGAGGTACGCATCCCGTTCTCCGTGTCAGGCACGCATGAGGTTTTCCAGGATTGCGGACTCTTGGCATTCCTGTTGGATCCCACATATAAGACCGAGACGGCCTGCTTTTGGGCTGCATCGGGGCAGCCGGTCTTCTGTCTCCTGCTCGGTCCTTGCCGAGTGTGCGAATGATACCAGGGTTCTTTGTTTTCGCGAATTCTGAAGATGAAGCAGCTTACGTCATGCTCCTGGACCTCTTCTTCGAGCATGCCAAGAAATGGAACATGAAGCTGACGGATGGTTTTCTGGATTGCAAGTGCCTAAATGTTGTCCTGGAGTGGTGCCGGCAGACAGATCCGAAGTTGTTCCTGCACCGGTACCTCCAGCATGTGAAGAAAAACATCCGAGATGAGTCTGCAAAGCGTGATAGCGTGACAGGGCAACCTCGTTTGCGGAATTCGGAGCTTTTTCGGTCATACTGGATTTTGTTCAGTTCTCCGCAACCTTGCCGAGCGATATTCAATTCCGCACATTCTGGTCCAGCATCTTGACAAGGATGGCATCCGCACAGGCAACCACAGACTTCAAGGAGCCTGTCATGGCGGCGTACTTGAGAGAGCATATCTTGGACGGCAAAGGTATGCTGCATTGTAACAGCAAGTTTTCCTTGGGTTTTCCCCAACACTCTTTTGTCCGTGTAGTCCTCAGCAATGCAAACCCTAGGCCCTAAACCCGAGGACCACACTGGCAAGCCAGTTGGGCTAGCGGTTTGGGCGCGGTAGAACCAGGCTACACGACGTAGTCCACCAACGCTGTCGAGTCATCGCACTTTGGCATCACGCAGTTGATGGACAATGCCCAGACGCAAGATGTGGCAGAAACCATGGTCCAGGCTGCCAGTGCTGTGCAGTCACGGGTGGACCGCGGATTTTACAGCGGCATCGTGCGCCACATCCAGGACTTGAGCAGAGCGCAGCAGATGTAAGGTGATTTTTTGGATCATCTCGCTGTCTTGCAGCATGAGATGATTTTTTCGATTTCTTGGCTGACTTCCTAATCCGTCCTGAGACCAGAGCATCCACGACCTAACCTTTGTGACGTCCACGCCCCAGTCTGCTCTGGGAGTGGTGTTGTCCCCGAAGCCAAGGAAAGCTGTCATCCAAAGTGGTGTTGTGCCCCAAAGTGGTGTTGTCACCCCAAAGTGGTGTTGGCTTCCAAAGCGGTGTTGTCCCCCCAACGTGGTGTTGTCCCCCATCGCCCAAAGTGGTGTCGTCCCCGCAAAGTGGTGCTGTCCCCCCAAACTGGTGTTGTCACCCCAAAATGGTGTTGTCGCTCAAATTGGTGTTGTCCCCCCAAAGTGGTGTTCTCGCCCAAAGTGGTGCTGTCCCCCTAACGTGGTTGTCGTCCAAATTGGTGTTGTCCCCCAACGTGGTGTTGTCCCCCAAAGTAGTGTTGTCCCCCAAAGTGGTGTTGTCCCCCAAGGTGGTTGTCCCCCAAATTGGTGCTGTCACCCCAAAGTGGTGTTGTCCCCTAAAGTGGTGTTGTCCCCCAAACTGGTGTTGTCCCTCAAAAGGTGGTGCTGTCACCCCAACGTGGTGTTGTCCCCCTCCCCCCCCAGTGGTGTTGTCACCCAAAGATGTGTTGTCCGCCAAAACGGTGTTGTCCCTCAAAGCGGTGTTCTCGCCCAAGGTGGTGTTATCACTCGAAAGTTGTGGTGTCCCCCAAACTGGTGTTGTCCCCCGAAAGTGGTGCGGGCCCGCAATGCCACAGCACCGAGCCGGGCGTTGCTGCCCTGTCAATTGGTCGCTTAGTTCCTATCCGCAAACCTTCGGGTGGCACACGCGGCGTTGTCGTCGGGGATTTCATGCGTCGACTGGTCGTCCAACAGTTCGGATCACATTTTTCCAGGCAGCGTGCAACCCGCACCAGTACGCCTTTTCGTCGCGTGCAGGGGCCGAAGCTTTGGTGCACACCTTGCAAGCTCGCACGCAAGCTGACACAATCTCACTATCGTTTCGGTTGATGCCACGGCCGCATATGACTTTGTCAGCCGCGAGGCGATGCTCACTGCAATGAAGGAGTCGCCGGCTCTCTCCCCCTTAGTGCGTTTCGCCCGCTTGTGGTATGCGCGCGATTCTGTCCGCCTCTGGTGCGCCGGAGAGCATTCGCACCGCATATGCCAGTCGGAAGGCGGCGAACAACGTGACACCCTCATGACATCCCTTTTCTCGGTCGCTGTCGCTCCGGCCCTCCATGACCTCTAACGAGCCCCGCCCCATTAAGCAGGTGCTAGCATCAAGCAGGTGTTAGCATACCTCGATGATGTCTGAATCCTTGCCTCACCCGACCGGGTGGCATTGCTCTACCGCCGTCTCCAGGACCTAATCTGGCAAATGGCCCGACTGCTTTTGGATGCTTCCAAGATTCGTGTGTGGAATGCGGCCGGCGTCCTGCCTGATGCAGTTCCGCAACTTGCTTCTGAGTCGGTAGTGTGGGTTGGTGATCCTGCGTTGAGCCCGGAACAGCACGGCCTCGTTGCTTTCGGCGTGCTCCTCGGCAGTCCGGCTTTCATGAACCGCAGCTCCACCCCACGCGGATGGCAACGTCCTGCATTCAGGGCCGTCGACGAGTTCTGCTTCCGCTCCATCTTTCGCGAGCTTGATCCCCCCGCTGCCGTCCTGCTGGACTCGCAGGCAGGCCCCTTCGCTGCGCGTATTCTCACGGCAAGGCCTACTTCCCTTGAACTCCCACTTGCACCATCGCACTTCTGAGTGTTGCTGTTGCAGCGCCTCCGGCTCCTTCTGCCGCTTGCTGCCACTTACTGTCGCTGCCGACGTCGCCATGACGAGTTAGGGGATCACCTCGCTGCATGCCCCCGTTCCGGCGGGTCTCGCGCCAGAGGTGCCCCAGTTGAGCGTGCTGCCGCTCGTGTCTGCCGTGAAGCTGGTGCCACTGTTGGAACCAACGTCTTGGTGCGGGACCTCAATGTCGCACCCTGCCGTCAAAATGACCGCCGCATCGCGGCTGCCGCCTCATCGTGCTGGGCATGAAAACCGGCGGCAGGTGGTGCCCCGACGCTGCTACCTTCCTCGGGCTCATGGTCCGCTGCCGCGCCGGGTCTGCACCCCCACCACTGCAGAGTGCATGCATACCTGCTTACGCGCTTCCGTGGTCCGCCCTGCTCGGATTTGCCGCGGGACGCGCCTTCGCGACCAGCCTCCTGTCCCTGCCGCATGCCGGTGCAGCGAATGTCGAAGGAGATCCTCCGCTCCTCAGTGACCTTCTGGCCGAACCTGGCGACCTGCGCAGGGACCGCGGAGACAACAAAACGGTGTGTGAGGGAAACAAAAGATTTCAACCGTTTGGAGGCGAAATGTGGTGGAAGTTTGGGAGCCTGAGCTGAGCGATGAAGTTTGATGGGGGGCGTGGACGAGGATGTTTGATGGAAATTTGGTTCGGGCCGATTGCCGAATTCGGCAGATTTTGCCGAGTTCGACACCTCGTGTTTCCAGCCGAGCCAGCCATGGCACTCACGCCCCAGGCCATGGCGCTGGTGCTCCGCCGCCGCCTGCGCATGCCGCTCCCGATCTGCCATGGCAGATGTGGACCGACACGCGACCGACTTGGCGACCAAGCGCTCGCTTGCCATGCTCGCTCGGCGTGTCAGGCTAGTCAACGAGCTTGGGTTCGCGTCGCGCGCGGAGCCGGCGGTGCCAAAAAGGGCAGGTGGGGTGCCGCAACAATGGCTTGTGAACATTTCGGGGTGCGTGCGGGGATGACCGACGCCGCTTGGATGTGGTTGGTCATTGACGGAGCGATGCCCAACGGCTCCGTGTTGAGCTGCGATGCGAAACTGGTATCGCCACTTACACGCACGGGGCAACCACAGCCATGCACGGCCGCTGTCGGCGGCGCCGCCCTGCGGACAGCAGAGCGACGCAAGGCAGCCACCCACCCGGAGCTCCGGAGCGAAGGGCCGCAGAGCGAGGTCTGAGGGCGCTTCAATGGCGATGCGCAGCGTTTGGTGCGCCTCCGGTCTTACAGAACGCTGCCAGCCCCGCGGGCCACTGCGGCTTCAGGCTGGGCGCGTTGCTTGGGTAATGAATTGCCCTGTCGGGCGGACAAACAGAGTCGTTTTCGGTGTGCGACGCTGGCCCGTTCCCGCCCGCACCCGTTTCTGGGTTTCCAATGCCAAGTATGTCGGGTGCAGCCGACACCCATGGACCCATGGATCTCGAAAGCTGCTCGATAATTAGGTTTCGGCTACCACGACAAGAGAAAGCCGACGGCGATATTGCACCCAAGACCTTGTGCCATCGTTTCCTGGGCTCCTGGCCGTCGCCCCCCGCGCGCCTAGGCGGCACCGCTCCTCGAGCTGCCGCAGGACTGCCGCAGGCCGTTGAGCTGGGCGAGGGAAAGCTGCCAGAGCTGCACGAGCCACTCGCAGACTCCCGTATCGCCGCCACTCGTACCTGTGCCGACGGACGTGGGACCACTGCACACGTGAAACAGGCACGGACGCGAACATCGCGAAAAAAGAGTATCTTCAAGCTTCAAATAGGGTCGACATTGGGGTTGAGAAGATGCGGATGTGCATTTTTGGGTCGAGACGAGGTAAGACAAACAGAGGCACAGAAAGAGCAGAGAGAGCCCAGGAGAGGGTGGTCACGTCTGCAAGGTCATGCGCCTGAAGAGGAGAATCCCGGAGCTATTTCAGATCTGTGTGCTGTAGTTCTCCCGCGCACAAACACCGGCTCGATTTCCAATCCGTTTTGTAAATCGCACGAACCGTGCAGCTTGGACTTGGGCCCGGAATTGTCACGAGTGTGGAAGGGAACAACGGACATTGACCCGCAAACCAGCCAGAAAAGAAAGGACATGAAACGGCGTCAGCATGACAGACAAGCAGACATGACCCGAACACATTGAGCAGTGTCATGTGTTGTGGTAACAGAGCTGGCGGTTTGAGTGTTGCGAAACCCCGGCATGGCAACAAATTTATTCGTAGATTGGCGTGATTGGCATGGTGCATTTCTGGTTGGATGAGAGTCGTTGGCTATGGCGTCTGCGTCGAAGCCAGCAACATACAAGCGGTACACAGCTCGGAACACATATCAAGGAGCGGTGCCGCCAGCGGCTGTTCTGATCGAGGACTTTGTGGCAGAGCGTGCGCATGATGCGGGCAAGCTCGTCGAGTCATTGGACCATGCTGACACTGTGCCAAGACATCTTCGGCGACGCGCGAGAAGTTGGCGGCCCTTTGGTTTATTGAGATGTCGCGCTCCAGTTATGGCAGATGCACGGGTTGTGCGACGCAAGAGGAACAGATACCGATCCATAGCCACAACAAGCAATTCTGCAGCGGTGCTCGCTGCCGAAGAGGAGCCCGGAACTGGTAACATTCGTGTCCGTGTGCGGAAGCACTGGCGGCGTCCTGCCATTTTATTGAGGGCCCATGCTTCTGGGGTGCCGCCGCTTGCAGGCACCTCGCAGAAGTACCTTCAGACCCACATATGGCATGCCAAGCGAGCACGCATGGAGAACCTTTGGAACCATCGGCTGGCTACCCACAACTGTGGTCTTGGGGTCCGCGTGCTGTACCGAGCCATGTCTCGGCATTGTTGCATGCACGATCGGAGCTACATGCAGCTGATTGAGATCTTCGGGTCCGAAGACTCTATCGTACAGATCTTGAGTCGCTGTGGGGTCCAAAAGCGCTTAGCTCTCAGTGCAAGCGCGCGAAGTGGAAGCCGTAGATTTCGCTCAATGCTATATGCTTGCAACACAGATCAGCTCGTCGCTCCGGTGCTGATGTTATGGTGCCCATCATTGTGCACCAAGCGACAAGTTGCAAAGGAATCCAGCAGCGAAGAGGAGATGTTGCCGTTCGTCGTTGATGTCGGGAAGGAGACAGCTCCGCAACCGGATATCAACATGTCAAACGATGAGGACAGCAAGCAGGACCAGGTTGAAGGCTGGAAGATGTGGGTCTGGGTGCATCCATCGGCTGTTGACGAGGCCTGATTCTTGTGGCTTGTCCGGAGCCAGCCCCTTGCAGTTGGTTTCGCTAACCATGAACCGCAGCCATGCAGAACTTGCTTCTGAGACCGTTTTCTCGGCACTCGTTGTAGGCGCTCTCCAACCTCACGTTGGCAGCGCGCTCAGTCGAATCGTGGGATTCGTGGGCGACTCCTGGGTCCAACTCGCAAGCTACAACCTTGACCTCCATTTGCCCCAAGGCGGCTCAGCAAGCTGCTAGCACACCAAGTGGCAGCAAGTCGGGGACCCCGGCTTTGGAGGTGACTATTCAGACTAGTCCATTCCATGGACTCTTCCAACCCAGCCCCAATCTTTATAGGGTTTATACTGTAGGGCCCCGGGCTCTGGCGTGAAGGCGTAGGACCCGCCTAAACCCCACTGTTAGACAAAGGGCTTTCTTTAGGGAGAGGCTCTGAGGGGCGCGGGGGTCAGCTTTGATGTGCAGGTCATGCTCGTGTGCACAAAATGGACATTGGACTCCTGAACTCCCGTGCCTCAGAGGCCTTCTGTCACTGCCATGCCGGGCCTTGGGTTTTTGGAGCTTTCTGGACCGAAAGCTTTGGAGGCCTTTTGGAAAAAGTTTGCAACGGAGCTCTTTGCCAGTTGGGTTCTGCCATCGGAGCTGTTTCTGACTCGCTGACAGGTGCTTGCCCGCGTCGTTCCACCAGAGGTCGAGTGGGAGGGCAGATGGTTCAGTCAAAATTTTCAAGCCTGTGGTTTCGCAAGCGCGGGATATAGCATTGCTCCGTGCAGCATGCGTAGGTGTGTCGAGACTCTGCCGCTACAAGATTGTGGCGACAGGCAGCGCGGTGCTGCGCATTTAAACGGCTTTGTCGCGACAGATTCACCTGAAGGTTTCTTCGGCTTGTGGCGGTGCGCGGGTGGTTCCACCCCACGGTGCTGTGCTGGCCATCCAGTTAGAGGCGTGTGCCATGCAATGCGCTAAATTGTCGTATGCTTTCGCCTGTGAGCAGAGTCTGGGCAAGCATGGCTTTTGGACCGTGCCTGAACGGATGTCCCTCACTCCTGTATAAGGACCCAAAACGCAGCCAACATAAACCGCGCACACCGGTATATGTGCATTGAGGCCGCATCGCCAATGCTCAGGAATCTCTGGATTTGGTGTTCGCAGTTGGTTGTTGTCTCGCGAGTTGTCTGTGCGGCGAAGTGCGATCAAGGGAAGCGTGTGGCGTTATAGTGCAATGATGCAGTGCAATATGTGAAGCTGTGCGGACGACTTGCGTCTGCACTTCAGGAGTCGGTCCTAAACCAGTGCCCACATCCCAGATTTTCTCACTTTACTTGCACATGTAGGGGGCAGGGTGTGGGTCGTGTTAGGCAAGACGGCTGGGCTTGCAGCTGGCAGGCTCCCCTATGAACATTGCTTTAAGGGAGCCTCGACAAAATCCGAGTCAGGCAACCGAATCAAGGAGACCATGGAAGCGAGTGGCCGCTGCCCCGGTCTTTGGCTCGTCTTTGGCTCGGCCGCTTGCTTGGTTCATGTGAGACGGCGTCGTGTGCAAAGCACAGCCATCGCCTCTCCTTGGATCAGAAATTAGGTGAGGCTTGAGCGGCCGCAGTAGCCCCACCAATGGCACTAGCCGCTAGGCCAAGCTGAGGCTCGCTCGCTGGCCAGATCAGGTGCAGCAGTGCCCGAAGCTCAGCACAGAGGGCAACTGGGCTTTTTTTTTATAATTTTTTTGAAGGGACGACACCGGGAATTTCCTGCAGGCCACCTCTGGGACACCTTCTCGATGCAGGCAGCGACCCTTCGCGCTGTTCACGTGGGTCGCTGTATCGAGTCGAGCTTGCGCGAGTGTGGAGCTTGCCTTGCGCCAGGATGGACTCGATGTGTTGTTGGTGTTCCGTGGCGGCGGCAAGATAGCTGACTGTGCTGCCGGTGTGGACATGATCCTTCCAGCAGGTGTCCAGCTCTGTTCTGTTCCTGCGGCCTGCAAGTGCTAGGCATGTGTCTCGTTACATATAAATGTGTCCGTTCGTGGGGCTGCGAAAGTCTCGGCATTCGAGGGTGTTAACAACGTTGATCCCAGCGATCTGTTTCTGCAGAGCCGGTGCTGCTCAAGCGGTTCGGAGCACAAGACCATGCGCCCGGCTTGCTGTGGCCGACTCGGAACAGACAAAACCCCTCTGGCACACTTTGCCGATGCCCTCAAGTCTGAGAGCAGAGGAACTTCAAGGCAACTGTTGGCAACGGGCCGGATACCCGTAACGTTTCCAATGTATGTGATCCTCGCGGATGTCTTGTTCAAGATGACCAAGTTCAAGAAACATGAGGAGCTAAAGGCAGAAGGGGGGCTTGTTCTGTTTACCAGTGATCTGGGGAATGCGATTTTTGTGTCGCACGAATGGGCAGGTGAGGCCCATCCGGATCCAACAGGTGAGCAACTGAAGGTGCTGCAGGCAGCTTTGAAGGCCCTGCTGTTCGATGCTACCAGCATTCCAGTGGACATCAATTCAGAGATACTTTTCGGAAAGCAGCCGGGTGTCTTCACAAGCGAGATGAGGGCTCGCCCGCTTTTCGTTTGGTATGATTACTGCTCCTGTCCGCAAGCGGGTGCCGTGCACATTATGGAGGAGCAGCAGAAAGCCATTGACAGCATTCCGGCGTACGTTGAGAGTTGCAAATATTTCTTCATTTTGTGTCCGCAGATTCGACACAGCAAGAAGGATTTATTGCTATCGAAGTCAAGCTGGGGCATGCGAGGTTGGTGCAGGCTTGAGAGGCTGGCAAGCCAACTGAAACTGCACGGCGCATCGTGTTTGATTGAGGTACGCAGCGGAAAACACCAAACTCTTACCGTACCGTATGAATACCTCAGAGAGCCCGTCTTTGAGGGCGTGTTCACCCTGGATGCAGATAGGGCACGCATTGTGGGTGTCGTTCAGAGCCTGATCAGAAACAGGCTGTTGTCTTACTTGGTAGCGGGCGATTTTCACAACTATCGCATGCTCTTGAACCTGCAGCATGTGCATTTTCGCTCCGGCCCTGTCGAACCCATCCGCGGTCTCGTGCCAGGTTTCAGAAGCCAAGAGCTCGACCCAAGTAAGTTTTTCCTCGACGAATATCTGCATGAAGCAGGCTTTGAGGACGGCAAGAGGCGAGTGGAGAGCGGGTGGACACCACTATGCTACGCGGCATTAGGAGGAAACCCCTTGATCATTTCAGCCTTGCTTGAACTACAGGCATCTCCAAATGATACCATCCACAAGGGGGAGAAACCCCTGGCACTGACGGCCGGCACTTCCGTGCTCACCATTGCGGTTGTTCTCCGGCATAGTGAAGCCATGCGAGTTCTACTGGAGCATCGGGCAGACGTGAATGCCAGAGACAAGACGGGATCCACAGCAATGCACTATGCATGTGCAAGCAAAAACATGGATGCCGTTGACATTCTGCGTGCTGCTGGAGGCAGCACCACAATACAAAACAGCCTGCACTTCTCCCCGCTGGCCTTGTCTGGAGGGGCTGGTGCAGGCCTGCACTGCAGCAACAAGCTAATCTGCAGGGCATTTGGCATTGGCACTGTAAAGGTAGAGGTAGGTGTAGCTCAGAGCGTTGAAGGGATCATTGGCCCGGATGCTTTTGCAGGCCTCCAGGAAACTAGCCACCAATTCTAGCAACAACAGCTAAGTTCGTGGAGCATGTTCAGGTCAGACGTCTTAGTCAAGAGGGGGAGGTTATCAGAAAGAATTAGTTGATGCGTTATCACATCAGTGAGTGCCGATCCATTGGATGAACCGAGCCATGCGGAGCTGGACTGCTACATGTAGCAGAAATGAGAAAGCGTGTTTTGTCGCTCATAGCTGTGGTCTTGTGGTGCCCGAGAGTGTCACGAAACTAGCTGATCCGGTATCCTGGCACCCACTGCTACTGCTCTGGACCATCGTCAAGCAGTCCTTATCCAACCACCCTGTAAACATGCGTGTGCTCGCAAGTCTTGTCCGATGCAAGAGACAGCAAACGAACCGATCTAACTTTCCCCCAAGCAGAAGTTAACGGCATTGTGTTCTGTGTTGCGGAAGGAGAAGGGTCCGTGGACGTCATCAGGGCACTGCTGCAAGATGCTCCTCGTGCCGAAGTTTCCAGAGCTCTTCACTCGTCAATCTTGTTCGGCGCCGCCTCTGCAGAAGTTGTTGCTGCGCTCATCGAAGCGGATGCTGACATCGACCAGCCCCTGGCCTTCCCGCCACGGAGTCCAATCAGCGTAGCATTTGCAGTTCTGAGCGCCATGCATCTGTGGCGCGCTACTCCGACCAGCATGTATGCATACCACCATTCGGGTGCAACCCCTCTGATGTGCAGCATACTGTGTGGTTCCTTCGAGGCAGCGGCTGTACTCATTGCCGCTGGGGCGAGAGTAGACATCCGGAACCGTCGCGGCAAAACGCCTGCAGATTTGGCTGAGTTGCTATCTGCGCCTGAATTTATCATTTCGGGAATACAGGGGAAGGTGAGGATCTGCGAGGACTTGGTCCTGAAATGTTTCACCACTCAGTCCGTGGCATTCTAAATCGTAAATCGTGCCGCATGAATGCTACGGGTTCCTCACGCGTTGCCTAGAGCTGCTGGACCCTCTGGATGCAACGGCAGAGAGAGAGAGAGAGAGAGAGAATGCTACGGGTTGAGCCTGATCTGATGAGCGTAGGCTTTTCGTCAGGATTTCAATCACTTACAGCTTCATGCTGATGTTGCCAGCACCGGCTTGCTCCGAAGGCTCCTAAGGAGGATCAGAGATGCACAAGCGGGTTTACTTTCCGGGCGAACCCAAGGTTCGCGTGCGGTGTAGTTACTTAGTTCACAGCCCCCGGGGCTTTTCAGAGAGACCTGGTGAAGGGGACGATGGCCAGCTTTGATCGGCTTTGTGCTTTATGTGTCGGTGACAGGAGCAGGGCAACTTCAGTGTGCACCCTGGCTCTCTCCGCTCTCCTCTCTTTCCGTGCTCTCTCCCACTCACTCTCCCACCTCCCCCTCCTCTCTGTCTCTCTCTCTCGCTGTCTTGCTCTCTCTCCCTCTATCTGCAGTCAGGCTAGCATCTCTTCCATGTTCTGCTGGAAGATGACCTGGAAAGCTGATCTTTCACGGCTTCTCCCCCCTCCTCCTCCCTCCCACATCCCTCTCCCTCGCCCTCTCCCTCTACCTCTCCCTCCATCCCTCCCTCCCTCCTCTCTTTGTTTCCCTCTCTATCTATCTGTCTGACCTGTCTACCTGTCTGTCTGTATGTCTGTCTGTCTGTCTGTCTGTCTGTGTCTGTCTGTGTCTGTCTGTGTCTGCCTGTGTCTGTCTGTGTCTGTCTGTGTCTGTCTGTGTCTGTCTGTGTCTGTCTGTCTGTCTGTCTGTCTGTTTGTCTCTCTCTTTCTGTCTCTGTCTCTCTCTCTCTCTCTCTTTCTCTATCTCCTCTCCTACACTATCTCAACTTCATTCAGACTCTCACTCTCTCGCCCACTATCTCTCACTCTCACCCACCTGGCTCTCACTCTCTGTCTCACTCTTTAAAGACAGTGTTTCAATGCAGTTCCCGCGAGGTGTAATTGATTACCAGCTCTCTGGATTAAATTCACTTGCTCTATAATACTTCTCATGTGTTTCACCAAGCCGGGCCAAGCGTCTATCATTTCTTCATTCGACATTATTTGGCACCAGCAGACCGGATCTCGCGGAACAAAAAAGCTTTGGATCGCATTGCATTCGATAGCATATTGACAGGAGCATTGTTACGACATGTTTCGAGACATCCATGCTATCGTGACCGACATGTAAAGCACAAGTGGGAATCGATTGTTTGCGTCGAAATGCCCGCAGACAATCGCCCATCGTGCGAGACGTTTGTGCCAGGTGCTTGCCACAAGCTGTGGCCAGCTTCCAAGACCACTGAATCGAGTGCGCTAGAAGCTGTGGCTCGTAGATGCATGCAGGCCACCACATGTGACACACAGAATGATGCTGCCGGATGGCAGGGTTGCCGTGCAAGCCCAGGTTGCGGTGCTACTTTGCCGGCTGTCGAGCCATCGGTGTGCGTGATCGCCACTCGCTGCTCTCTGATGCAGCTTTGCCAGACCCTGAACAGCAGACTTCCCGGACGAAGTTTATCAGATTGTCTGTTCTGCATCTCCATGCAGGCCGGAGTTTCCTTTCGATTTTCCAGATACGCAAGCTGGACAAAAGCAATCGGCCCAAGAGGCAGGTCTCAAGTTACCTTGCAGATGTGAAGCCCATCATTCAAGGCTCTTGTCCTCATCTCTGCATTTGCAGCCAGGGTTCGGAGTCGCGGGCTCGCTTTCAACGCCGACCACCTGCCAAGCGACCCAACTTCGACTTGTACGGAACTGAGATGCTGGCTGATGGTGTCTGATCCTGGCTGCCCACAATCTCCAGCGTTTTGCGTTGCTGCTCGACAGGAACAAGACAAGAATCTTGAGCAGTAAGGCTCGGTATTCATTCTCCTCATCTACTTGACTGGAGCTTTGGTCCCAGCCTCTCAAAGTCACTGTCTGCTGCCAGGTTGACATGTAGTCTTGTGTTGTCGCCTGCAATATAAAATCTGCTCAGGAATTCTCGCTGCCGAGGACGACCAGCAGAGGCCATCTCACAGGAGTTTCAGCGGCATCCATGTTGATTCGGTCACTTCCGACGTAATGCTTCGTCTAGAGGGCCTTGAGCACTCTCCCCGCTCACGATGCTGAGAAAGAAACATAACAAGAGGCGACGGAGAGAGACACAAAGAGAACGAGCTTCGTGCCTGTGGCTGGGCGGATCCCGTCCTGAACCTATCGGCGTCGCCGACCAACAACTCGTAGTAAAGTTGCACTTGCGAAATCTTGCGAGCTTCGAGCTGAACCAGTCAATAGAGGCATTCGATCAACACATTCATCCTGAAGAATACAGCTACGCACAGCAACAGCCTAGAGAAAGAAAGAGAACCACCGCTTCAGCACAAAGCCGGAGAGTTTGTCCGCATTACGTCGGACCGGGAATACTTTAACTTCCTGAGCACGGTGAAGTTTGCGAAAAACCAGCTTTCGTTTAATACTGATTAGCTGGTTTGGGCAGCGGCGACCGCTACAACACCAGTTCTTCTATCGTATACATCTGATACTCGCTGACTGCGGCCGCAGCTTTGGACCAATCTCCAGCGTTGCAAGTAACTCGGTCTCTCGTGCGATTTTCGCGGTCGTGCGGCCTCCTCGAGAAGATTGTAGAGGGGGAGAGCCTTCGTTCATCAGAGACGGCCCTGAGCAGTCGACGCGACTAGTACCTAGGAAGGCATTCGAAGCCAAGTGCGGTTGCAGCCTGTAAAAGGTCGAGAGAATGCTTACTGGGGGTTGTGTTAAGTCGCAACGCGCTGTGTGAAGTCATACCTCTGGAGCGGGTGCTTGCTAAATCGAGCGTCTACATGGGGAATGGCTGGTTTTGATGTGCTGCTTGCTGCGTTTACACAGCTGTGTTCCGGACAGTAATTCCTAAGAAAGCCTGCGCTTGGCACTTGAAATCTGTGCCAGGAATCTGCTCGGAAGCGCGTGGCCATGGGGAAAGCGATGTGCAGCTATGCTTGATGGTGACTTCACTCGCCCTGGTGTAACTTCACGCATTCCCGCGTGCCCATGCGGTGTCGCGAATTCACCTGCCCTGGGGCGACATAACGCTACCCCTTGTTAGGGCCTGACTCGCGGAGTTTGCTTGCAATTTGTGCCATTGCCATGCGAGATGCAGGCCAAAGGTGTGCCGAACCAGCCAGCTGGTGCTGCTCTCCCAGCCGCCCCCTGTTTGCAATGCAGCAGGCTCCGCATGTCCCTGCCTGCAGATCTGTGAGAAACGACTTTGGCCAAGGCGACGTTGTTTCTCGCATCCAGGCCCTCGCAGGGCGTGGGGCACAAGTGGGATGTCCTTCAATCTTGTGGTTATAACTGCATGTGCCTCTATTTGTATACACTTCGGTTTGAGAGAGTCAGACTTGCTCCAAGTGTTGGAACATGGAGCTATGAACGATTGACCGCCACAGCAGGCGAGCCGGAAACATCCGGAAACAAGCTGAACGTTAGGACGAAGGACCCCCAGACAACACTACACAACGGAAAACAATAACCAGACACTGCACTGATGTCACGTGCATGCACTACAAGCAGCGAAAGCTTGTAGCGGGTTCAATCATTGGTACACTTGCAGGCCTTCTACCTGTGACCGTTCGAAGCGCTGCGCGTGGGATGCCTCGAGGCATCGAGATTGGCAAAAGGAGCGAGCCAATGAATGGCTTCAGTGACAGGCAAGTGCCATCTCTACCGACCTTCGGTCGAAGACTTGAATCGCCTGAACGCACCAGGCCTTGAGCGTGCACGGCTGAACACTGGCTTGCATTGGGTGACCAGCATGCAAGCTTCCGAAGCTTCCATGTCGGATCTGGCAGGACTTGGAAATCCTGGTGGCCACGGCCGTGGAGAGTCTCGCGAGGGCCCTGGTCGCAGTCTATTCGCGGTCGCGGCCACAATCCAACTTCCACGAAGGCCCCATGCGCTTGCCTTCGAGGGACCAGCCGCCCGCCCTTGGGCCGCCTGAAGTGCTCCGCTTGGAGGATTTCTGGCACCAACTCCGAGCCCTTTGCCTCCGGTTGATGGAGCGTGATGGAGAGCCAGAAAGCGCAAGAACTTGACATGAACATTTTTGGCCCTTAGAGCCTTAGAGTTCCGGCAATGCATATGCAAACATCTCGGACGGGAAGAACAGAGCCGCTTTCAGCATTTTATTCCACATCGGCCTAATGCCTCACTTAACTGACGCACTGCCTGACGTTAGATCCCGCATAAGTTATGGCCCCCTGCGTGGTGCCCATGGGAGAGCTTGCCAATGAGTCAGAAGATTTTGTTTCTCGGCTTTACAGGGTGACAACGGTTGCAGCTGGAGCATCTGGGTCCCTCGGTGCCATCTCGAAGCCAAGGACTTCTCCGGTGCTTTAGGCACACGATATCAGGAGACTCGGGCTTCGAGGACCAATCCTCCAGCGGGACTACGTGAGGGCTTACTCTCGCACTTTACCGCGTTCCAGCTGCGGGCGAAGAGCACCCATGAACATGTAGAGGCCACGAGAGCTCCAGTGGAACTTTGGCTGCATCAAGTTCCTGCCCACCTCCAAGACACACTTGGCTCTGCCTTCCAGCGGCGTGGTGTGTTGCAGGACGTATTCAAGGCCGAGCAGATGTTGCTTGACTACGCTGAGAGCCTGGCTCGTGAAATCGCTGCAGGACGCGATGAGCAGCTCAGCTTAATTCTTCTGCAGTGGCCACCCTCACGAACATGCACTTTTCCTCAAGTCCTACCCTTTTGCAAGAGTTTACAAACAAGGGCCCTCCCAAGCATGCTCAGTCCCAACCTGCACAGGCATAGAGGGCCTTTATTCAGCGCTGTACAACTGTCAGTCTGTGCTGCTGTGCTGCTATGCCTCCTATGCTTCGGAACAGCATTTTGGAAGGCTCCGCCGGTCTGGCAAGTGCCAAATGAATGCGGAGCTCAGTGCCCAGCATGACTTCAATCTGCATTGAACAAGCTTTGTCTTCGAGGCAGTGTGGTAAACAAGGGAGTGTCATCATGTGTCGTCTGTCACCGCACGAATTTCAGGATACGCTTTGCTTCTGTCTCGCGGTGCTGGAGCTGATCATCGAGACGGCCCTTCGTCGTTATGCTCCCACTGCACCTGGGCTCTTGCGGTGGTACTGTCGGCACTATCTGGAAGGTCCTGAGCCCAGTGTGCCAGCATGCAGCCTGCCATTTCAGCAATGAGTTTCAGCACGAAGTGGTCTCGGGAGCCAAGGTGAAGAGGACGTTTCTGATTGGTACCAAAGCGCCCAAGATGCGTCGTCAGATGATGTCCTGTGCGAGGATTCCCCTTTTTGGGAACCGATCTGCCGGTTGGCGCTTGCTGACCGCAAAAGCGAAGTCGTCCAATTGCTGAAGGGGAGCTCTGCAAGACGGGACAGCCACGTGATTCTGTTTTGCGACTTTCTTTCGAAGTTCCCTTCTATGCGAGAGATGGAGCTCGCTGGGGCGAGTGCCGTCGAATTTGGCCAGGCCATAGTGGAAATGCAGGATGCAGCGCAAGGCATCGCATGCCAGCTCCCAGAGAAGCATCCTTTGCGGCAGCTTTTGGAAGTTTACATGAGGTCGAGCCAGGTTGACTTCGAAGCAAACCGGGACATATCCTGGAAGTATAGCCGGAGCTGGATTGAGGATTTCGTGTTCAGCCATGCATGGGTATTCCCTGACCTGCGGCGTGCCGAGCTCGGAGACTTGCTTCAGGCAGTTGCCCGACGTCGACAGGACGAAAGCATCGACAATGTAGACAGAGCTTTCGTAGCAGCCGTGAAGTGTGACGTGACGGCCTTGCTGGAGCTACTTACTTCCATGCCGGATAAGTTTCCTCAGTATTTCGTGGTGCATCTAGTGGACTTGCTGTATTATGCAGGGCGACTGTCACTGTCTGTCGAACCAGACACTAACCTTGCACCGCGGGACTGGCATCTCATAGCGTATGCTGCGGACCTGTGCCAGCCACCGCAGCAGCTACGTTGCGCTCTGAACTACTTGCGAGCGGGTGGTGCTAGTCAAGTTGCACGATGCTTACAGGTAATGGCGGACAAGTACTGTGCTAGTGCGGTCGGTGACAACAAGTCTATGTGGGAAGCATTGTCAGTTCTGGATGACTTGGAGTTGGGTGAACTGGGTCGTCAACATTGCTGGCAGCGCGCACGACTTCTCCAGAGTTCCGGTGACCTGCTGGGTGCTTTGTCCTGGGCATGTTGGGCAGTTGTGGGCATTCCCAGCTTGGAGCAAGAGGAGATTTGTGTGGACAAGCTGGATAAAGGAGCAGCTGATATCTCAGACTTCTGTGATGGTATTGTCGAGAACGGCATGTTTGCTCTCCTCGAGGCTCTTGCTCCAGCAAACCTGGAAGAATCCTTCGACGACTGTCCCTCTCCTGCGTTATTAGCCGCGATGGCCCCGCCTGGTGCCCCAGCACCTTTGCCAACGCTTCCAGCTTCCGCTCGGCTCTACTTCTTCATCCAGCAGCTTGGCATTTGCCGGATGCTTCGTGCTTTGCGTGGTCGGTGCAAGCAATAGTCGTCAGAATACTTCAACTCCGGTCAGAACTGCTTGGCATCTGTCTGCACGAGGTATGCCCGCTGCCACGCGTTGCACGTGGCTGGCAGGCCGACTGCGTCCTGGGCGCCTGTCCTGGTGAAGTTGTTGCTCTGCTGCCGGATGTGCTGATTTTAGGATCCTGATCAGAAGCCTCCGACGAAGCCGCCAGCTGCCAGCTGTCTGAGGCTATCCCATGGTTTTGCTTCGGCTGCTGTTCAGCTTCAGGTGTTGCAGGCCCCGCCGGGAAGAAACGGGCGCTGCTTGATTTTGAAGTTTGAAGTGGATCTCCTGTGCCCGAGGAGGAACTGTCTGGGGTGCTTGAAGAGGATCCGTGCCCATTCGAGACAGAGGAGGTTCTTGCACTCATGCGGATTGCCAATGTGGCACCTGGGCTTGCATCCATGTGTTTCTAAAAAAGCGAAGATGTACTGTAGCGCAGCAGGGTGCAGAGAGGGCCCAGAGCTTGAGGCAATGGCCGAAGAGCCGAAGGAGACTTCTGAGAAGGTCCGTGATCTTCACAGATCCTTGGGCATGTGCTTGAGCCGAGCCATCCTCCAAGGGTCAGGGCGGCTTGGCAGTCGCTCCCTGCCCCATGCACCTGTTCTGATGGCATAGGCACAGGCTGCGCAATCATGCGAAGCATTGCGAAGCAGTGCAAAGCCAGCGAAGCCGCGAAGATCCACCCAAAACCACGTGAGCTGCGTTGTTGCATGACGCTTCCCTGAAATTGTTTTGGTTATCGTTCATGTTCTTTTGTCGCCTGTCACTGCAAGGAGCCGCGGCACACTTCGTATCGGTTGAGAAGACGGCGAGCCGAGGAAGTGGAGACTAGGAAAGCCGAGGCGAAGCGTGCAAGACATGTGCTGCTCCAGTGGGCCCAGCACGGACCCGGCAGGTGGCCGCCATCCGGCCATTGGTCGGGTTCGTGACATCTGGAAGCTTCTCTTATCGACATGGCCGCTCGGTGCAAAGTCCGAGCGGCATGGAGACCGGCATGCTTCAGTCAAGTTGACTCGCATGCGAGCCAGGATGTGGTGCAGGTGTCGGTGCTGTTGTGGCCGGGGTGTTGGGTGATCTGGTACAGCAATCAGGCACACCGCCTTACTCCTACGAAGCAACGCTTACTTCAGCTGCCCCAGCTAGTAATTCGTGCAGTGACCGCCTGATGGCAGGTGGAGCCGGTGATGTGCCCCGATGGATTTGGCTTTGGGTCACGCTCTGATCTTGCGAATATCCAGCAGAGAAGCACAGGTGAATTGATGCACGCCAAGTTCTGTGTGCAAGGCGCGGAACACGACATCCCTCGTCTACTTCCCGGTTTGGGTGTCATGGGCCGAGTCGGTTCTCGGCACTGCAATCCGGGGCTCAGAAGACAACTCAGTCAGTGGGACAAGACAGATCGCACACAGACATATACACGCGCACACACACACACATACATACATACATATATATATACATACACATTACATACACATTCACATACATGTATAAGTATGTGTATACATATATATATATATCTCTCTCTCTCTCTCTCTCTCTCTCTCTCTCTGTCTGTCTCTTTCTCTCTCTCTCTCTCTCTCTCTCTCTCTCTCTCTAATTGCGCATATACGTACACATGTACATGTGCAAATACACAACGATTATACATATGTATATATATATACACACACACACACAGACTAGATCCAACCAGCCATGTCGTTTCCGGTGCTCGGATCAGCAGCAGGTTCCTCAGTTCGGGCTGCCAAGGAGGTCCCCTCTAGCAGACACTGTTGGACAGTGGGAGCTCTACACTCCGGGGCAAGCTCAGCCGGCGAGGTGGTGATCGAGCAGCTCCGGCTGCCCACAACCCTTTCGCGGTCCAGAAACCTGACTTCGTGGAGCAGGTAGTAGCCGAGGAGGCAAATCCCAACCGCAACTCCCTGCTCGTGATCGACAACACGGACGAGCGGCTGATCAGCCTCTTCCAGAACTGGCTGGTCGACGAGATCATGGCCAACGCCGCGATCTCGATCAATGTGCTAACGGAGCGAGATCAGGTGATGCCGCCGAACTCGGTCTACCACTGCTCCCTGTTCGCGAACTACACGCTCGACGGCATCAAGGCGGTCTTGCTCTTCACATGTCGTCGAGACCGGGGGCCCATGTGCTCAGTGGGACTCCTACGCAAGTCGANNCGTTCACATGGCCGGTCATGTTCGACACTTCGGCCACCTGTGTGGCTGTGAAGGTCTTCAATGGCAATGAGGTCCTGTTCCACTGGGGGTTCAGAGGATACCGGTCGGACATGAGGGATGGCTCCGACCCTCGGTCGTGATCTCCGTCTTCGTTGGATGGAAGGTCTCTGTGACGTCGTTCGAGGTCGGGGCGGGGCGAGGGTCTGCTCGATCGGGCCCCGCGGATGTGGTGGCCAGTGACCGTGCCAGAAGCAACTACGAGCTCCGGGTGGTCTCGCGCTCGTCGGCCAGGCTGTGAGCCGGCCTCTGCCAGCTCAGCGATCGCTGACGTGCCGGCATCTGCTCAGCAGCTGTGCGATCAGCGGGTTTCCATTGCCTGGCCCAGCCCGAGGCGGAATCCTTGCTGGCGCTCGCGATCGCCGCATGAGAGCTGACATGTGCTTTACGGCTTACGGGAAATCACGCCCAAGGTGTTCTCCGAGGTGCTGCGAGACCATCAGCACGGTCAGGGCCCAAAGGGTGAGCCGAGCGACGCTTTTCACCACGACCTCCAGAGGAGGCTTCAAAGGGGAGCCGCGCATCCGGCTCTTCATGCCTTGATGTACAGAATGACGACAGACACACAGTTTTAGCTAGTAGTACTGATATTCAAGAAATCAGTAGGACATGGTATGTAGCTCTCTTTTCTAGGCCGCAATAGTCGACCGCTGCCCTGGAAAGCGGCAGTGCAGTTGTCCGGCGTGAGCGTTGGCTGTTCAGCGAATTTTCGAGCGGTGAAGATCGAGAAAACTGGTCTCTTGATTTTCGGTCTGGTGGGTAGGACTTCAGAGTTCAGTTTACAGATCGTAAGAACAGTCGTGATCGTGATCATGTTGTCCGTGGCCATTTTGGCGATCAGCCGATCGGCCCGGGTTTTCGATCACGGCCACTCGACCCCATTGATCTTTCGGGGGATCTGATAATGGAACTCCTGATGTGGGTCTTCAAGCTCTCGCCTACGGTACCTACGACGATTTCTGTCGGCCGTGTTGTATACTGTGGTCTTTACACCGGTTGCTTCTGTGACGGTCTGCTCGCTCGGGGTTTCTGCCTAGCGGCCGATCGCGTGCCGTCTAGGATCGTCGCATGGAGCTGCGCCACTGGTGTCGGAGGGTGCGTTGGGTCACCCCGCCTGCTCGTCGCAACAGGGATGCTGATGCTCAGCAGCCACAGCTCAAGGATATCGTGATGCTGTGGCTCAGCCGGCGGATCCTGCCGTGCCGAATGCTCCTACAGTGGCATTCATAATATGCCTAACGGCGGTCCGTGCGGGGGTAGATCTGTCTACCAGTCTGATGGTGCCTCTCGGCCAAAGCCGAAAGCGAAACCAGCCGTTGATCCTCGGCCAGTTTCTGCTTCGACTACTCAACGAGCAGACCCCGCTCCTGCTCCTCAACGTGATCCGCGGCCAAAGCCGAAGGCTTTCGCTGCCTTGCGGCACGATGCTGCTCTCGAAGAAACGACCGAGGCTACTTCGGACTCCACTCCGGATCCAATCGAAGACTTTTAGTTGTTTGCGCAGCTCCGACTCTGCTCGCGGGGAATATCTCGCCGATATTTTCGTTCGGATGAATGTGGTGTGCCCCTCCGGTGATCGGAACATCCGTTCAGAATGCTGAAAATCAGAGATGTTAGAGTTTTGACTTGTGGCCGACACCCACATTGCGGTCGCACGAAAAGTCTGTGTGCGAACGTTGGCGGTTCAGCGAGTTTTCGAGCGAAAAAGATCGAGTTATTTGATATCTAGAGTCTAGAGAATTATATATGTATACATATATATATATGTATATGTAGATGTAGATGTAGATGTAGATGTAGATGTAGATGTATATATACACGCGTATATGTGCAACTACACAACGGTTATACATATATATATATAGCATACTGTACTATGCTGTGCTGTACTGTATTAAGCATAGTCCAATATAGCATAACGAATATGGCATGAGACAACGCAATAGAACAGGATAAGTCAGACAAAATATATGTCTGATGTACGTATGTATGTCTGATGTATGTATGTATGTATTTATGTATGTATGTAGGTATGTAGGTATGTAGGTATGTAGGTATGTAGGTATGCAGGCATGCATGCATGCATGCATGCATGCATGCATGCACGCGCGCACGGACGGATGGATGGATGTATGTTTGTATGCATGTCTTGATGTATTATAGTATGATATGAGAGATAGTGTAATTTACTGTAATAATACAACATAATATAAAATAATCCAGTACAACTCAACATAGCGCACTATGATCGCATTTATTGTTTTGGAATATAATACAACATATCAGTGGTGAGCAGACAGCCCACTTCCATGACTGTCCGAGGCAGTGTCTCCCTGACGACCAGGGCTTTGGATAATCGGATAGTAGTGGCTAATGGTTCCGCTCTTCGATTCGATTCGATGAAGTGTGTCATGCAGAAGTGCAAAGACAACTTCTGTTTATTGATTCTCGGTGCTGCAATGCAGGAAAAGGTACGGCCTGCCATGCCACACTAACATCTGACCATCTAGGATATCTAGGATTGGATGGATTCATCGCCGAGCGACTCCTGCGCAGTGTTTTGCATGGGTGACAGCCACTTCAGGTCCTCTGGCTCCCTCTCTCCCTCTCTGTGCATAATGGCTTTGTGGATTGGTAGGCGCAGGAGGCGAGAAGAAACCTTGAAGGCCCGATACCGAGAAAGATGGGCATAGGCGATCATGGTTTCTGGAGAAATTTCCCGGCTCAGCTTCGGCCAGCTTCTTGACATGACTTGCCACTAGCCACGAGTCTTTCTTCATCACGCGCTGCTCCTCCCGTTCGGGCCAATATGGGACAACGGGAGTCGTAGAAGTGATGGAGTGGAAGTTGCCCTGTGGAGACCGCGAAGTAAGGCTGTGATTTTCCGAGCTTGTGCTGCAAGATTTGCCTTGAAGCATTCACGCAACCTCAGCAGCGACACACTCAGAATTCAGAATCATTTTCCAGCACAGCAGGCACCGGGAGGTTGGCATCTTGGACTGTGATTGAGATTAAGACTGCATCCTCAGCTAGAGCCGTCGTGCTTTCGAGCATCGTGCGCGCTATGGCCGAGTGTGCCTTGGACTCGATTGTCCTTCAAACTTTTTCGGAATCTACACTGCCACACACGTTCGGAGATCACATTGTAATAGACTACGTGCAAGCTTTCATGCCAGCCACTCCCTAGCCACGGGAAAGTTTCAGACACGGTGATTCACTGTGAAGCTGTGTTGTGTACTGCGTTCGGGGCCTCAAGGTGCATTTGCCCCAAGTCCCAGACTACCGTTGGGCTCGCCGACATCGTTGCAGTCGACCTATGATGGAGTCACTCGGTACGGGAGTTCGGCTGTCTTGTGTGCCGGGTGTGTTGGAGCAGATTCCGGGATTATCGCTGAGGACTCCTCGCCCCTCCGATCCAGCTCGTTGCCTTGCTCGCCACTTCGGAAGTCCACCAATGCGACAGCCTCCTTGAAGCCACTTCTGCCGGCAGCGTGAGCAGAAAACCTCGCGACCTTTGCGCTAAGCCTTTGCCTTTGCCCAGTCCTCTCCTGCTTCCTAGGCTGGAAGGAACCCAAGCGCTTCGGCAGCAGCAAGCTTCTCGGTATCTTGAGGCTGCACGCCAGACTGCCGCTGGGATGGAACTATTTGAGTATCTGTGGAAGTTGTGAGATGCGTGCAGTCTCAGTAATGTGAGGCGAACTTCGCAGAACGAAGCCGACTGATCAATGACTTGGATGCTTGGCAAGTTCATCGAATTCCATTCGGGGAGGCCTTGCCTTTTTCTCATGGACCAAGGTAGCTTCCGACATCGCAGACGATGTTGAGGGACTGAGCGCCGCGAAAGAACAGCTCCAGGTGGTTCAGAAGAGGCTGCGCACGTCATTCCTTCATGTGCCACGTCGGGATGCGGGACTGCTGTGTTTCGCTGATTGTGCCAGCCGCAGCCGCCAGGGATCCTTCTTTCAACAGCTGAGGGTTCATAGGGAGCAGCAAGACGTCCCTGTCCAAGCACGTGTTGTCATCCACCTACACAAAAAGTCATTTTAGACGCAGATTCTCAGGGTCCATGGAGCTGGACGAGGCGACTTTTCTCAATGTCTCCATTGCTGATGCAAAGCACTTTCCCGAGTTGGCGCCAGTAGATGAGCTGTTCAGTGAGTTGGCTACATCCGAGGGGTGTGCACTCTTTGAGTGTGCCACGCTAGTCAAAGCGACTGGCATTGATCTCATGGATTGCCCCCTGCAGCTCAACCTAAAGCTGCATGTGCGGCGCAGACTGCCCGAGGGTGCAGCACTTTTGTGGCACATGATTCTACCCTTGGCAGTGATTAGCAAGAACCTTCTGCAACCACCACACGAGTGGGACACGTGGTTGGGTCTTCTTCCTGCAAACCAGAACTTGGAGACCCATGCGCCTGAGATGATGTTTGCTCAGGCAGTGATTCACCTTCTGGCGAAACCCGAGTATCCAAAGCTGCGGTTGCAGTTCAAGTACCATAATCCCGCGTTGCGAGCGAAGATGGCGCTACAAAAGCAGACGGAGCAAGAACGGCGGCAGGAAAAAGAACTGCAGGCTGCAAGTTATGGTCAGCAGCGTTTCCAAGACCTTCAGCTGGGAGGTTTGCTGGAAAAGCGCTCTGTAGAGAAAGTCGCCGAGTCTGAAGCGGAGCCCGGGTTGGCGGGAGCCGGCTCACCGGAAAGCGGCCAAATGGATGGGGCGGCCGAGGCCGCCTGCCAGGCCCAGGCCGCGCAGGCCCAGGCTCGACTTTCCGAGGCGCTGGCATCCTGTCTTCAGCTCTTGTCAGAGATCTCTGGACGTCCGTGTGTGACCCTCGACCACATCTCTACTTGCGATGCTCCGGCACAGCTTGTGAGAAGCCATTTTCAAGGCTTGACGTGTCCAGAGTTTCCGGATGAGAGGAGCCTGGCAGACAGCCTGCAGTATGCATTGCTCGGCGCGCTCGACGATTTCAGTGGGACTCCAGGGAACAGTGGCCTGAGAGGCCTCTCGGAGCCCACCAGTCAGCTCCTTGCCATGCAAGAGCGGTTCCCGCTTCTGTGGCCAATCTGCCGACAAGTTTCCAAGCTTGCAAACGACAGGGTTCGCCTGATGGAAGAAATTGAAGCAAGTGCAGACGGCCCGAACGTGGTGCAGGAAAACGCTCGGCTCCGCACTGAACTCGTTGAGGCGCAAGAAAGGTACCGCAAAGGAGAAGAAGAGCTGTCACATTTACAGGCACGTGTAAATGACCTCACCCTGGAATTGAGCCGAGGACAGTCCCCAGAAATTGATTTGCTTTGACTCTGAGTGTGGGCAATATCTGCTCCCTACCGAGTGCAGTCTAGGATTTCAGTGCCATTCAGTGCCTGATCGACGGCTTCTCTGCCCAAAGGGCTCGACTAGGCTCTTGCCGCTGGCAGAGGCCTGCGACACAGAGTGCTCACAGGCTTTACAGATGCAGGCTGAGGCAAGGGGCAGAAACAAGTGCGGTTTTTGCACAGTCACTCTCATATTTCCGGAAGTTGGTTGTGGCTGCCGAAGGCTTCAAGTCCGTGAAGCCTGAAACTTCGAGGGCTTCGCCACCCGGCGCATTCAAAGCGCGCTGCGCCTAGCAGCCTACGACGAGCGCAGCCGCCTGGCGGAAATGCTTCGATCCGGCTTCATCAGAAGCCCACCACTGCGGTGTGACATCGGGTGACTGGCTGTCCTGATCCGTGTTATTGACGAGAGGATGGCCGGCCCTGGATGCAGCTGTGGAAGCCGGCGAAACGGCCACGGACAGGTGCCTGCATCAACGCAGCACTGCTACTGTCACCATTGAAGAGCGCAGCCTAAACCTAGCCACTGCCATTGCTCTAGACACTGGACGCTGGAGGCTATCACATGCAGAAACCTGCAAGAGTGAGGTGGAAAATGGCTAACCATAGATTCACCCGAAAAAGAGAACACATGGTAGACTCGCAACATGGAGATACCCAAATGTTCGTGGGAACTATGGTGTCTTTCACATGTCGCAAGTTTCTGAGAAGTAAATGCAAGAAAATGTGAGGTGGAGAAACCACGCAATCACCGATGTTGTTTTCAGACTCTACAACGTACGTGCAGAGGCAAAGGCGTTCTGGGGGTGGTGGGGAGTGTCGCATTGATGCCGGTCAGGTTAAAGGGTGCGCAGTTGACAAGAGCCAAGAAGCTTGCTTCGCTGACTCGAAAGTTGCTCAGCCATTGGCAGACCGGGTGCCTTGGCATCGCTCGTGCAGATCTTCAAAGTGTTGCATCTGTCGCAGTTCAGGGCTCCCTGCGAGAATTTCGAACATGCAACCTTGTGTGACCGAGGATGATTGACAGATTGCAGGAGGCGGCTTTGCTTCATCAAACTTTGCGGGGCCGTGTAGCTTGTGGTAGGGGCCCGAAAGTGCATGCCCACATAAAGACCTCGCAGCCAGGGGTTCTGGAATTCCCTTTCTAGGGGTCTTGGGAACCCTACCGTAACATCCTGCATGGATCATGAGGTGGTTGACTCGCAAGATCTGGAACAACTGAAGACACTGCGGCCTTGGGCAGAAAGAGCCCAGCTCGCAGACCACCCAGAGGGCGCAGAGCTTGTGTGGCTTGGCTTGGCAGCCTTGTGCTGTGAGAAAGTCCCCGCTATCACGAGTGACCAGATATTCGTCAGGCAGCGCATGGACAAGCTCAGCAGTGCGACTGCGGCTTTGCAATCCGCACTCGACGTCGTTTCCCGGTTTGCACTGGTACTTGAGTGTAGATGCAATCGACAGAGGTTGTCACTTATCGACTTGTGGACGTTTGCGTCTAAGGGAACTGGACCTGCTTTCAGGGAAGCGCTGTGGAAGTCGGAGGAGGCTGTTCTGGATCCAGCTCGCTGTGAAATGCTTCAGACACCCCGGTGGCAAAGTACGACGGGTACTGTACTGTGTTCGAAAGTTTTTGTAAGAGTGTTTGTCTCAAGACTTATGTTCTGATTCGGGAATTTGGCTCCTGCAGCTCCAGCTTATTGTAGTAGCTTTAGCATTTGTTCGGGACTCGTCTGCTGGTTTTTGTCTCAAGCAGCCAAGCCTCGCCTGGGATCAAGCTTGCAGGCACGTGAATGTCGTGTTGGGGCTCAGGAGAGTGGAAGCTGCCTATGGGCCGATCCGCTCCCGCAACCTGGGACGCTGGGCGGTCCTGGCTGCACGCACAAACGGTGCCAAGGAGTGCCTCCAGCACCTTGCTGTCATCTTTAGCACCACACTTGGACTGCAGCTGTGTGAATCGCCCCAGTTGTCTTGCGATTTCACATGGACAAGACAGAAGCAGATTCTTACACTTTCTAAGGGAAGCGCTTGTCGTCGCCCAGCGATCTGGTATCAGCACGGAGACTGTTTCTCGGTCTTTGGAGACGGCAGTCAGCGCCAGAGACTCTTGGCTGCCGGTTTGGCAGAATTTGGCTCTAACTGCCTGCCTTCCCGATTGCTTTCATGATGTACATCTGAGCCTTCGGCTTCTCAAATTTCAGGACATGCTCTCCCAGATCGCGCAACTGACAGTTGCCAGCAGGACTGATAAGCCATGAACCGTGGGCCCAAGTTCTTGACGGATCGCCGCATTTGCTGATGGACGTATTTACCGGCCTTGGCTTGTGGCAGCCGTGGTTCTCTGCATTTTTGTGGGCTACCCACAGACACCACAGAAGCAGAGACCAGCTGTTTGTGCACAGGGAACCATGCCGTTCGCAGATCCTACGTGTCCTTGCAGGGAGGACGACGTCTCGAAGCTGGAGTCTGCGATCCAAAGCACAAAGCAGGAGATCCAAGGGCTTTAAACGTGTGAAGAATGCTGAGCCTCGAGTGATGCCGCGGGGGCCGAAGAGAGGATGCGAAAACCGGCCGGCGCCGATCCATAGAAAAACTGCTGGCGGAGGTCCGGATGGAGGCCCGAGCCCTGTGCACGTGCAGAGTTTTAAGTGAAAAAGAAGATACTTGTAGGTTTTGCCAAAGGCTTTGACTGAAGCTTTCAGACATGATTAGAGATTTGGCTGTCATGCTAGGCTGCTAGACACAAATTTAAATGCAGGCTCTGGAAAGATTATTCGACAGCAAGCAGAAAGCCAAGGTGCAGGGCCCTCGGCAAAGGAAGCTTCAAGACCTGGGCTGAAATTAAACAAGGGCCAAGGTCTCCGCAGGGAAGATCTCGTTTACAGGGCAGAGCCGGCCGGATCCCTCAGTCACGTTTGGGCGCGGTTTCTGCCTAGGCCTAGTCCTACCAGACCCTTCCTAAGTATGTCACGATATGCCATAAGACTTGCGTGTTTTCACGGGAGAGTGGAGGGCAGCCCTGGGAGTTGCATCCTCACGTTGTCCAGAGTGTGCTCCGGTACGACTCGGTCAGGGGCGGGTGGGATAATCAGTGGTCTTGACTTCGCGGCGATAGCAGTTCCACTTCGTGCCACGACAGCATGGAGAGAAAGGAAACGACACCTCTCTGCTACTTTTACCTCCATCATCTTCCTGCGGCTGGAGTGCTGCATTAGTGCACTATGCAGTGCTACCTTCACATGTTAGCGCGCTCGAGAAAAGTTCTTCGTGGCAACACAGGGATACCAGTTACAGTACTTGCTACAAAGTAGCAATATGCATCCAAGGGCGGGGTGGCAGCTGTAAGACTCAGCACAGCAAGCTGGAAACTCTAAACAACCGACGCAGGATTCAGAACAGCAAGCCGCGTCAGTAGGCAACGCGCATGGGCGCTCATGCAAGTATCGTGCCGTAGGCACGGTGATGTGTGTATGAATCGTAAAGGGGAAGCAGAGGGCACTGTTATTACACAGCGCACTACTGGCTCTTGGGAACCAGAGGGGCTTGTCTTCTTATGCTTATGGCAAGACTTGAATCGTGATTACGCTTCTCGCACCACTGACAAGCTTATCTCCCTCGTTTTCGTCACGATGACGATGGCTCATGATGCCGTTGATGTTGAAAATATGGTTCTTTATGATGATGGCTGTGATGGCGGCAGTGATGACAGCATCAAGAGCTCTTGAGCAGAAAGCACCAGTATGTTGGGCTTGCTCATGGCCTGCCTTGTCTCTACTTGTAGCCTGGTGCCGTTCTCGAGGTTGTCCTTTTGTCATTGATTTTCTGATGTGCGCTTTGATTGCGGTTCAAATCGCTGCAATTCTTATTGTTGTCACGCTTCTGTTGGCAAAGGTGGTCACTTTTTGTACGGCTTTCCGAACAAGTGTTAGTACGGAACATAGGTGTAGATTAGTCTGGTGTCCTAAGATCTAAGACAGATCAACTTGGCGAGGATTGACAGGAGGTGCAGCTTCGTGCCTGAAGAAGGTTCACGAAACCAGTTCGGTTGCACTTAGCTGGCTTGAATGGGTCATCGGGTCATCAGGCACAAAAAACATGCGACATGATTCGTGCTGTGTTGGAGCTGTCACTGTTTCACTACCTCTCGGTCGATTTGGTTTTGCGCGTTCACTCTCCATGTTTCTTCGTCCCTCACTCCGTGGCCCCCCCCCCCCCCCCCCNNGCCCCCCCCCCCCCCCTCCAATCCCTCGGGCTGAGGCTGGATGAGATCAAGGCGACTGCGGCCAAGCGTGCAACACAGGTCCGGGCCTCGACCCTGCAGCCTATTGACCAAACTAGGTGTCGGCACGCCATCAAAAGAGCTGATTGCAAGTCAGAGATGACAGCACGCCAGCTCCAACATGAAGGTCTTGCAGGAGCTGCCTAAGAAGATTCAAGATGCCGGAAAGCTGAGGACAGCTTTGCCGCACAAGTCGTTATTGTATCCCGTCGCTCAAGCGAAAATCTGCAAGGATGTCAGGCGACGTGAAAGAGGCCACGCGGTTGTTCCTCGGCTAGCTGGCCAGCCTGACTTTTGTTTACGTTGCGCACTCATCCTATTAGATAGTAAAGTGGAGTCTCAGGTTGTTTCGTTGTTTCTGCTGTAAATCAGGTACAAGAAGGCGCTGCTCGAAAAGGAGATCCGAAGTGCCATGGTCCTCTCGGATGGCCATGCGCTGCAGACGGCAATTTCCAAAGCAGGCTCTTCCGCGCACGTAGACAGTGTCCCGGATGCCACAAGAGGTATGGGAGGGCCAAGCCCCGGTCTCGACCGCATTTCGTGCTGGTCTCCTGAGGTTTGGATCCGAAGCTCTTGGAATCTGCTCGCGCCGCTTTGCGGGAAATGACTCTGCTGGAGCAAGCGCGCGAGTGTGTCAAGAGCCCCTCGGCGAAAAGATCGACGAAGCATTGCTGAAGGCTCTGGCTTTTTCAAGCTGCGTGTCAGGACGACAGAACCCCACTAGTTTCTGCAGGATTCTACAGGTACCCTCTACTTGTGTCGAGCAAGCAAAGAGGCAGCTCCTGAAAACAAGGCAACGATACCTGGGCTGAGTTGGATGCAGCCTTTACGAAGCTGATACAGGCGCGCACGCAAGCGCGCAGCCGCAGCACTTCTGCTCCACACCGCCCCGCACAGGAGAACTTTCCAGAGGGTCTGCGCTCTCAGAGCACGCTGGGCCGCGCACAGGCTCGACTTGCAAAGGTGAGGAAGGGTGATCCTTGTCGGATGGGGGTGCGAGAAGGCACAGATAAAGACCATGCGGGAGAAGCTGGTCGAGCTGGAGGAGCTGATCAAGCTTTTCGGCTTGAGACGAAATGATTCCTGTAAGGAGATGCTGGGGCTTCCTACCCAATGATACTAAAAGTCCCTATCTCTGCTCTTGTTGTAAGCTTAAGGCAGCCCATCTCCTTCGAGAACAGTTCCAGCCTGCTGCAAGCCGCTCGGCTCGGTTGTGCAGCAGTTTTGTTTTGCTTGCTTTCGTCTCCCATTTCGGCGGCTCACGGGCTTTCTTCCTGCTTGAAAAATCGGCCAGCGCCCGGTCTGCGGGCGATTGCCCTCCGTTGCCTCCGCCTGAGGCGGAGTTAGCTTGCAAGCCTAGCTTTTGCAATAGCGGTGGACAGCGGTGCGCTTGGACGACCGGGCTATCGGCTATCTCGGTCATTTGCGCCTTCTAAACGCTGTAATTGCCAAGGTTTGTGGGTTTTTCGAGCCTTGGGGCGTGGAACTGGGCACCCCGCGTGCGCGTCACGCTCGGCTGAGGGGTCCGGGAGGGTCTGTGGGAGGCGGTGGCGCTCAAGGCCAGGGAGATGATGCTCATCACACGGTTTGGGGTGGGGGCATGTGCCAAACCGTGCGAGCTTGCGGAGAGGTCCCGGGCCCGCGCTGCCCGCCCCTACGATAGTGAAGACTGGTGCCCGTGGTAGTAGGTGTGTTTTCTTGCGGCTACTAAAGGCCTGTTCCTTGCAATGCCTTGCCGAAAACATGCTTCGCAGAAGTCGGGAAGGCTTGACCTCGACTCGCTGCCCTCAGCCAGGGGGTCATGTAGAAGCTGCAACTTTTGACGGTTAAGGAGAGTGGAATGAGACAGCTGCGACTGGTGCTGGACATTCTTCGTCCACATCCCTATTTCGTTTCTCGGTTGAGGAAGAAATCTATCAGCTATCACTCTACTCAGTTACGGAACTTGCAGCTCGAATCTTCGAGGCGTCACCGGTGGCCATGTTTGTCAGTAGAGGTAGACGTTTAACGGTGCTTTCGTCAGTGTCTTTGCTCCAGACTCGCCCAGGCGGTGGTCATTGAATATTCATCTTCGCACATGGCTGGTGAGCGCATGAAGATGGTCGGCCGGCTTCGAAGTTTGGAAGACAGCACAGGCCATGTTCAGACAGCCTCTGATGTGGAGAAGGGACCTCCTTCCGTGCATCGGTGCATCCGTGTGAAAGAGCTCTCGCCGAGAGTGGAGCTGTATTTATTTAAGGCATGGATGTAATTCATGTTTACGGATTGTTGAATTTAGCTGTGTTGATTTTGAGTTCACCATGGATTCCCCTTTCTTCTTCTATGAGGCCAGGGAACAATCAAGGATGGTCAGGCCTAGCTGGAATGCCCAACAACGGGTGGTGGACTGGGAGACGTGCATTCCACGACTATCATCATTGCCAGCATCCTGTTCAGCGTTGTTGCTTCATGTTTATACCACAAGGATTTCATGATCCTGGTTATAGCGTCTTTCGTACAGTGCTATCACCACTTGCGTTATCCATGTATGCATGACATTGCATGACCGAGTAACGGAGAGAGAAGGACGAGTACTCAAGGGGGAACAACCAGCATAGGAGCAGTGGATCTGCATCGATGGAATGGAGGAAGCGGCGGCAAGTGCCAACTCAGGTTCAAGACTTGCTGCGGAAGAGCTGCAGGAACCAGTTGACCCCGAAGCAGACAGCGGAGAAGATGCAGCCTTAACTAGCTGCTTGAGTGTCGATTCCGATTGATGCGTTTGTCTTTCTTTGCATCACCGCGGGTGCGCAAGCTTACTCAGGAACAGGCAGGTGAAGCTATTGTGTGATGTGGAGAAGTGCAACCCAGAGATCAAGGCAGCTCTCTTAAAGATGCTCCAGAAGTTGCTCGGCAGCTTTAGCATCATTGGACAGCAGAGATCATTCTCCTTGCCCATGTTCTGGGAGTATCGAAGCGGAGTGAGACTGCTTGCTCAGGTGCATCATCTAGCAGGATGGTTGGCACGGTGGACTAGGTCGTTAAACGATGCAACTTGCATTGCTGTCGGTTTGTCGAGTCCGTGAGAGAGCTTGGGGCAAGGTGGGGCGTGTTGGATCGCCTAGAGGCGACGCAAAATTTGCGCAGAATGTTTGCAGCCGTGTGGGTCCGCCAAAGCTGGGTTACCTTCCCAAGGAAGAGTAGCACTACTGTGGGCCGTTCAGGCCGCCTGTGTTAGATTATTGCACGCGTTTTTTGGCTAGGCCTTCTGAGAAGCCGCCAAACATTGCGTGATGCCCGTTGCTCCCCGCTGGGGAGGAGGACGCTGTGGTTGCATGTTTGTTGAATGGCCGGAGGCGTAAGCCTAGGATCTGGGAGGAATGCTGGGTCAAGCACGTTCCCATGGATGCTAGCTGGCTTACAGCTATAGGGGAACTTTGAGGATACATCAAGAAACAGGCTTCTCGCAGCGTCCCCTCTGCCGAAAAGGGATAACCATCGGCTCAAGGAAAGAGCAAGGGCCTTAAATCGGCTGTGGGCGCGCACCCCTTTCGATTTGTTCTTCTTTTCTATATATCGTTTTGCAATTTACTGAAAAATGAGCTTCGCCGAAGATCAGCATGCACAGGAAACACCTGAGAAGCTTGCGAAAGTTCATCGGCTCTCTACAGAAGACCCCAGTCCGTCTGCCCTTCTCTTATGAAATATTTTAAGGCTTGATTGTTGCATGTATACTCTAGTGCCCGACGTGCCAACCTTGAAACCCCTGGACAGGGCTGAGTCTGTAAGCTTTGTGCGCGTAATCCTTAGTCTTAGATGTGAGCGCTAAGTTAGTCTGGCCAGATCAAGTTACTAGCCTTTCGGCAACAAGTACAAGTTGTCCAGGAGACGGCATCAACGGAGCAGGAAATCAGGTCCTCATTGCAGATAGTCACCGTATGGTCAGTGCCAACAGTTTGTAATATAAGATGTCCAAGATCGTGCAGAAGAACAATGGCTCTGCCTGCTTCTTGGCTTCCGAGCACTGATTGGTAAATGGTAGGCTTTTGTATCCAATTATCCCTGGCCTAGCTCAGCCTGAGACTGTTGGTGACTGATGCCCGAGGCTGGGAAGGCACCGTCACCTATGTGTCAGCGTGCTGGCCCTTCGTGCCCTGATGCACGAAGATGCGCGAAGCAACCGGCGCGGCCTGGCTCAGCTGAGGCATGGCGACCCAGCTGGTTGCAGCCGCGAAAGGACATCGGCAACGTGGTGCGGGAGAGACTAGATCCTTGGACTCTTTCAGGATGCATGTTACAGGAAGGGGCTTCATCCGTGCAGAGCCGAGAAATGGCGACGATCCTAATTAGCCTGCGATTCGGCCATTACGGCATAATTTCTTCCTGGCATGATTGTACACCCATATGCATGCCTATGGTTCCGGTCACCGGTGGTTGTTTGAGAGGGTTTTACGGGTCCTGACCACCTTCGCATCGCAGTGCTCCTTTCCGTTGTTTCCTTCACCATCACCATTGCCCCGATGTTTGTTCAATCCTTGCTAGTGTCCATGCTGAGTTACTGCGGTTGTTCTGCTTGTCGTTCTCCTTTTCGTTTTGGTTGTGTTGCTTTTGCTCTTGTCTTTGCTGCTGTTGTAGTCAGTGGTGATTGTTGTTCTTGTCGTCGTCGTACTGCTGTCACTGTTGCCTTCGCTGTGGCTGCAGCTGTTACGGTTGTCGTTGGTGAGCACCAAAGTCGCTTTACTTGCTCTTGTCTTTTACAGGAGCCTCGTGTGACACGTGATAACGGGCGCAAATAACGAGGAGCCCCCCGCTCGCGCAGCATTCAGTCACAACACTAGCAGCAAAAACAGGTGAAACAAGCAAGGCTACGAGTAGGAATACGAGCAAGAGTAAGAGGTGGTAGCAGTAGTAGTAGTAGTAGTAGTAGTAGCAGCAGCAGCAGCAGCAGGAGGAGTTGTAGTAGTACGTAGCAGCAGGCAGCAGGAGGAGGAGGAGGAGGAGTAGTAGTAGTAGTAGTAGCAGTAGTAGCAGTAATAGCTGTAGCAGAAGCAGAAGCAGTAGCAGTAGTAGTCGTGGTGGTGGTAGTAGCAGTAGAAGCAGCAGCAGGGGGAGTAGTAGCAGTGCGTCGTAGCAGCAGCAGCAGCAGCAGCAGTATTTGTTTTTTTGATTGTGGTTCTGGTTGTCGCTGTCGCTGTCGCTGTCGCTGTCCGCGGCGGGGGTGGTGTTGGTGGGGTGTTGGCGCTATGTTTCTTCTAATAAATGTGTGCATCTTTACTTGAAAAAGGCTGCCTACTGCCAGGTCGTGTTTGCCTTTGTTGTCGCTGTTGTTGTTGTGCTTGTGATTGTCATTGTGATTGTGATTGTGTGTTTTTTTTGTTGTTGTTGTCGCTGTCGTCATCGTCGTGGATGTGGTTGTGGTTGTGGTTGTGGTTGTGGTTGTGGTGGTGGTGGTGGTGGTGGTTGCGGTTGTGGTTGTGGTTGTTGTTGTTGTTGTCGTCATCGTCGTTGTGGTTGTGGTTGTGGTTGTGGTTGTGGTTGTGGTTGTGGTGGTGGTGGTGGTGGTGGTGGTTGTGGTTGTGGTTGTCGTTGTTGTTGTTGTCGTTGTTGTTGTTGTTGTTGCTTGTTGCTGTTGTTGCTGTTGTTGCTGTTGTTGCTGTTGCTGTTGCTGTTGCTGTTGCTGTTGCTGTTGCTGTTGCTGTTGCTGTTGCTGTTGTTGTTGTTATTGTTGTTGTTGTTGTTGTTGTTATTGTTGTTGTTGTTGTTGGGTTCAGCCTGTTGATATTGTAATATCGTTCGACTCGAGCTTTACTTTCGTGGCCAAGCCAAGGTAATGGGCC